>JAHZNG010004811.1:0-12463 GCA_027744375.1 Orchesellides sinensis
TAGGATTATTATTAAGTGTAGGTAACGTCCAAAGGTGGAAATAGACATGAGTACATCCTTGCTATGCCAATTTCATTTCCATCAGAGACAAAATTGACTACGTGTATGGTCAACCAAATGGGCATTTCATGTTACACATGTACACTCAATTTGTGTAACTACACACTGACAGGTAACTGACACTGACGTAACTATGCTAAGAGCAAGACGTGCCAAATGGACACTGATTCCACAGATTGAGTCAAACAAATCAATCGTGGATCAAGTAATCAAGTCAGAGAAATTGTAAAAATAGTTTGTTGAATCGCTTGTCCGTTATGTTGCATTTAAATTAGATGCAAAGTGGATCAAATTATTTGTTGGCAGAATGATTGGCAGCATAAACTTCATCTTACAACCACACTGTTCCATTACAGTTTGGTTAGTATTGATGACTTCCGGCTTATGGTTTGGCTTCATTGGAATGCTATTTGATTATGTTTACAGTTGATATTTTCAAAACTATATATACTCATGCGATTGTAGACCGAAACTCAACCGGATTCTTATTTCAATGTGTTCAACCGAGGATAGGTATGCAAATGAATGCATTAATTGTACCGATTGTATTTAGTGCAGTCATTATTGTGCATTCCCATGTCATGAGAAATAATTATGCAAAACAAAAGTAGGTGCATCATAATTCCAAAATTTCAAATTAATTATAACGTATTCCTAATGTTGTAAAGTCAAGTTTAGTTCCAAAAGTAGCTGGTATGTATCAGCAATTGAAAGATAGGTAAGTTTGCATGTATGTATGTTTTAAAAACACATGTGGTTTTGCTTGTAGATAATAAAGGATGTGAATTTAAAGGAACATAGTAAGTACCTAATTGTACACTCGAATGATTGATGGCGAGTGAAATATAGGGCAACAGCTTTCTCCACAAGAACCAGATTTACTTGTATTAAATGTATATTGGTAGGATTTTCAGTACTTATAACATCAAAAATTAAACAACTGCAACACAAAACACGTTCATAGATTTACAATATCCAACCCAAGCAGCGAAATATTTTGCCATATTACAACTAACTACACCCTACGTAGTGTACCTAGTACTCTAGCACGCAATGAAAATAGTTCAATCTTTTTGCAGAGATGAAACTTTTAAAAAGAGGAACGAGAGGAAGGAAATGCATGGTAACTTGATGGTAAAGAATTCGGAGCACGTACAACAAGTATCCTGATACAGGCACTTTATTTGTAAAATATGTTCTCTGGAGGTCGACGCTCTTTTCAGATGACGATAGCACTTTTGTAATTGTCACGACACCGTCATCATTCTTTGCCGGAGATGGTAGTTTGCTTTCACTTCCACTTAGCATCTTTTTTCATGAAATAAAATTACTTTGTATGTCACATTTTCTGGGGAAGAACATAGATACGAAAGACAGACGTCTCTAGATGAAAGTATAACTTAAGGTAGAACTATGACCAACTCCGATGAATATTATAAGTAACAGAAGCCTACATAATACAATATCATTTTTATTCATACGGCATAGTAGGCAATTATGTCACTTTGAAATTGGGGGAACTGTGACTGTATTACTATTTTATACAGAAGTTTCTGATATTATCCATTCTGATAAACGACTAGATTCATTCATTTTCAGGAAATAAAAAATAGAATTTATTGCCGGGAGTGTATATGTGTGAGTTATGAGTTACCTAAGCCATGCAAACACGAGTATACATGCTTTTCAAAATTTATGCCAGGGGATTGAAGCGGGATAAAAAATAGTGAGTACTGAGTAAAAGTAACTTTCTCTGTCAGTTATTGTGCTTTTTAAGAATGAAGTTGGATTTTAAAAAGTAACTTTTGTACTGATTACCTTTAATACACAGTATTGTTTCTACAATATGCAAAATGATGCCTTAACTAATTTTTTCAATATGAAACTCCATGTACAAAAATCGAATTGAAAAAGCACATAATTAAAAATTTATTTCATAAGCTTCATCCGAAAATCCTTAATACATTATTAGCCTTTACATATATTGACAAGTTGGCACATGCATGATGCTATTTTGTTTCCGTAAACTGACGAGCAATTTCATACCCAATAACACCAAAGGCATTAGCAACATTAAGACTATCAATTGGCATTTTCATAGGAATATTAATTCTTGTTATAGTTTTAACTTCCTCTGGATAGTATTTTTTCAATTCAAGAACAGAATGTTTTGTAGTATCACTCAAACCTGTTGTCTCTCCTCCAAGAAATAAAAACACAGATTTTAAAATCGAATACTGGATGGAAGTATAAGGAACGATAGGTATTCCAAAGGTATCATCTGATACACCACTGTCGGCAAGAAATATTCCAATACCAGATCGTTGGTGTGCCATTTTATTTATACTGTCGTTTATACCTTCATTAATTAGACTATCAGCACCGTTAACAGAGCCGACTGACGTCAAGTCAGACAAGTCTATGCATTGGTGAAAGTTAGATAGATTGACTTTAGTCTTCAAAGGAACCAAGAACTGTGCACCGTTTCCACCCCTTAATGCTCGCATGTCCCATGGATCTGAACAACCTAAGATTTAAAAAGCGAATATTACTTGTCATGAGATTTAAATATTTGCGTTAAGCCCAACGGAATTCAGATAGGAATTCCAAGCAAGTAATTTAGTAAAAACCAAAATTGGTACTTGTTTATACATAAAATATATGTCTGCGTAACTAACATACCTTCAGATACAAAAACTTTACAGCCGATGCCCGCTGCAGTTCGTAGAACTGATCCAAGATTACCTGGCTCACGAATGTTATCTAGCACAACTGTTAATGGGATTTGAGAGGAATCTGGTCGTTCTATTAGAGAGTGCTTCAATGACTCACTGGGTTTCTCAAAAATGCCTGTAAAGAAAGTTTAGAATAGAAAGATAAGTACTGAGTACAAGATATAAAGAGAGCTTTCCAATGAAACGCTGATTACATTGTAATTATCAACAAATAATATTTTTGTCAACCCATTACCAATTATTCCAGGTGGAGTTTTAACAGCCGACCACTCTTGCAATGCGGTAAGACTAACTCGATGAATCTCAACTCGCTGAAAACTGTTTACGGTACTTGTCTCATCCTTGCAACTATTCTCAATAAGATGTCTAAGAGGCTCCGGGTATACTTTCAAAGACTTCAGAACAAACAGCATCCTCAATTTCAGCTTAAACTTCAATGCCTCCTCAACCAACCGGCTTCCTTCAACAGCAATAAGATACTTATTTTTGCTAGAGTAAATATCTCCCATGATAGATCTACAAAAATCCAAACAATTCAACCATTTGACAACCATCAATAAAAATCATACTTTTTCAACCAAAAAACAAAACCAAATTACTTGAAAACTTTTCCCGAACTGGCAATTTGATTTCTCCTTGCTATCTCCTCCCCATCCCTCATTGCATCCTCCTGCGGTATCCTGCCTACACTTTGCTTTGCTGATAACTCTCCCTCTTTTGGAACGTAAACGCGTGTCGGATGTCTACTCAAATTAGTTCTTCCTCTACAAGGAACTACACTGTTCACGCACCCACACCCTATCAAAACCCTACTTCTCCCTTCCCCTTTCGCTCTCATCCCCCCACGGAACCTTAGTAACTGAAACGATGTCCTCTCCAGAAAAGGAACAATGGACAATGCCATTCTTGACCCGAGATTCATCCTTGATGATCCTTCTAAAACAAACCAAACCAAAGACAAAAATACATAATAAAATTTATACTGGTTAATTTATTCACAAGTTTCAATCAACCACCTAATATACATTAATTAAATATGATTCAAATCAAACTAACTTACTCGTTTAAAATTACCGACTTAGACTTGCCACACACCAACTGCACAAAACATTTAAGAAAATATCAGCTGTTTGACTGGAGCACACCGTTTGATCCCCTCCAGCATCTGATCCCATCTATCATGTATGCCATATACATGACTGTGCTCCATACATGCTACAGCTGCAGGGGCTACTGCATGCTTGGGCAAGGGCAGCTATTACGCTTTGCTGTATTTACCTGCATTGCAAATGTCAAGCTATGTAATTTTGTACTTTTGTTTTGGTACAGCTGCTGCTCAAAATCCACTCTTGCTTTCAGTATGGGAGTTGACGTTGCTTGGGTTGCATTCATACCAAATAAGCTCACCTGTCTCTGTGTGCCGGTCGGTGTTTTTGTCTGTATCAGTTTGAAGTGGTTTGGTTTTTGTTGGAAATTACAACAATTTGAAAAGGTAGGTGTAGGTATGAATTTTTTAATGAATGTATAAATAGGATTGGATTATAATATTGAATGTGTAAAATGAAAGAAAGTGAAATCAAATTAAAATTGGGTTGTGTTTTTAAAAGACACGTGATGGCAGCCACTGGACGACGTGCTCTTCACTACGTGCTCAAGATTGGGGATAGGAAGGAGGCCATTGACGTTTTGAAAAATGTGTTGGGGATGAAAGTAAGTTGAAGGGGATGTGTGAGAGTAATATATAAAAATATGTGTAATTATGAATTAGTTGTTAGTTTGTTTTGCATGGTAGGTTGGTAATGTTTTAGAGAAAATGTGCTAGTTTGTTTTTTAAAGAAAAGTTGCTGTTTCTTTATAGGTGCTGAGACATGAAGAATTTGATAAGGGCTGTGAAGCAACGTGCAACGGGTATGTTTTCAGTTATTTAATTATGCATCAGTCATTTAGGTTGTAGAGGGATGCTGCTGCATGGTCTCTTAAACTATGTGATATACATTTTCGGTTGATTCATTTGATTTGTCGGGATTTAAGTCCTACTTGCATGCTCTATCCGTTAAGCGAAGGGGGAAATACATGAGGATGGAATGCATAGTTTGCATACAAAACTTTAGTTAACGTAGTTAGTAAAATGGTTAGTTAGTTTTATGGAAATGCAATGCTCATTAACTTGTTATTTACCTTATTGAATTGATGCGGGATAGGAATAGCAAATAGAAGAAGCAAAATATTAATGTGGTATTACACTTGTTCCCATCAAGCTTTGGTAACATGTAATGCATGTAAGGAATAAAGACTATGGGCTACACGATAGCTGTTTATGGGTGTATGTAGTTCGTTAGGATAAACTATTTTATAGTTGATAGTTTATTAACCGTAAAAACACATTTAAACTGACAATAGGGTGTAATTTGACATGCATGCCAGAGTTACAAAACTTACATATGCACCTGGTTTATGGAGTCTGGAGGCATTTCATAAGTTTATTATGCTTATCCTGGAATGGTATTTCCTAATGGACTTCCTTTTTATCTTCATGTAAACAATACGAAGAAATGATAAAACATATTATATTCCGGTATCTGGTAACCAGTAAATCATATATGGCATAGGATGTATGCTCCGTGATGTCAATGAATTTCCAAGAGTAGAGGAAAATGGAGAATTTCTGGTAGATATGATATCATTTCTCCACCACAAGTACAAAAATTAGGAGAGGTATTCGATCGCCATCATAAATGTAATATAAAAAGTCTAATGTTCGATGGCATTGTTTAGCGATGATCATCATAAATCATAAATCCTGAAATTACGGCCCGGTTGGCCAAACAGTTTTTGAAGTTATGGCTAAACTAACTTGTGTAAATTAAGAAACACATAATTCTATTTTACTAGTAAACTCATTTATAACTGGTGTTTATTGCAGATTTCATTATTTTACATATTCAGATGTTTAAGAAGATGAGAAAATTGCCTGGTTATAATTTCATGACTTACGTTGAGTGTGAGTGGCATGAGGCATGCCAATAGAAGATGAAATGATGAATTGTATGAAATGGGAAAGGAATGCTCTAATTTCAGCAAGGCATGTTATTGCATTTTTTCGTTTATTGATCGTTCCAGCAGCTCATCTTTCATAAAATAGTAGTATAAGGAAGAAACTGTCAAAGGAATTTGAAGTGTCAAGAAAAAAATCCTACGTGCTTTTATTACTAAATGCATATAATCTAGATTCGCCTATTCTTATCTCACACAACAACACAACCTTATTCATCCAAAGGAATGTAAGACAAAGACAAGGCAATGGTGCTATGTTTGGAATTTACATTTCATCCACGCAACCTATCATAAAAACTAAGAGGTAAAGGAGAATGCATACTAGTACTGGTTCACTAGTGTAATTGTAATGTGACCAGCCATAACCGCATTGGCCTTTCTAGATTTAGGATTTTAGATGCAAAAGGTTTTTGATGCAAATGCAGTTTGAGAGGTAGTACAATTTCCATTTGTTGTAATCTTCTTTTTCTTACAATGAAAGAAGATAAAAACTGATGACTGGATATAGAGCTGTTACTTCCCATCTTTTAAAAATATCAAAAGCTTCACCAAGGATTTCAGTAAACTGCTTTGAACTTTTACATACAATAATAGTTTACAAATTTTAGATGTAATTTAAGTAAGATCTGTTCAAAATATTTTAGTTCAGCACTTTGTTCTGATGAAGATAAAAGTTTTTTTTTGAAAGCTAGACAGCAATTTTAATAAAGTTATCAAACATGACCTCTAAATCCGTTCAAACTTCAACCTAAGACAAAAACTAGTATTGGTAGCTATTAGGTGCATACAAATGTCTACAGTATAGGTTTGTTTCTAGCATAATATAGCCCTATTTAGCCCTACGAAACAAAATATGCTGATAAACGTATTTGTCACACATTAAGTAATATTAACCTATATTTTATACGAAGTTTCATGTGTATAGATGAAGTTTATGCTATTAGATATTAGAATTTTGCCATAAACCGTGCTTGTAAAACCCTTGTTCTGTCTTATTATGTATAGCCCTTACGATGGTAAATGGTCAAAAACTATGATCGGATATGGCCCTGAAGACGACCACTTTGTGCTCGAGCTTACCTACAACTATGGGATCGCAGAGTATCGTCATGGAAATGATTATATTGCGATTGAGGTGCTTAAAAAAGACATGTCTACTGTTATTGCTGCAGGAGCTAAAGTAGAAAACTTGCTAAGAGATGGAAAATATGCTGAGGATGCTTATGTCTTGGCAACAAACGGCTATCGTTTTAACATCTTCCAGGATAACACAGGTTAACACACGACGTTTATTGGACTTGTATCACAGAAAATTTCAATTGCTGGTTTAATTTATCAGTCTTGTATTTAATTTTTTAAATTTTTATCTGTAGGGGACCGTATTAGTCGGGTATTGTTGGCGTCCACTAGCATTAGCAGAACCTTGGACTTTTACACCAAAACATTGGGAATGCTGCAGGTCAATGGCGACTTAATTTATTCGGATAGCCAGTGCAAGTTACAGTTCAAGGAGCTTGAAGCAGGAATGAAGCTGGACCGTGGACATGCCTTCGGCCGTATTGCCTTTGCTTGTCCAACCAATCAACTCAAGTCTATTGAAGCTACGGCTTTAAAATCCGAATACGGGGAGAAGGTCCAGACGCCTTTTGTCACCCTTCCTACTCCTGGAAAGGCAGATGTACATGTCGTCATATTAGCCGATCCTGTATGTTATATTATTGGTGAATTTCACACTTAAAACCAACCGTAATTTATAACTAGAAGTTATTCCTTTAGGCAAACTAGAACAAATCAGCACACAAATCATTTAATACCTTGATGTGTTTTTAGTTTAAATATTTTTAAATAATACTAACTACTCATCCAACTTTTTTGCTAAAAAAGGCCAAGAGAAGGGAAAGCAAGTTGACTAACCTAAAAGTTGAAAATCGATACAGGAGCATATTTATTACGTACTAACACCTGTAATCTCACCTTGTATTTTGAACCTTCATTGCATTCCAATTCCGTTGAAAAGAACGACGTTGTGGCAAGCATGGTAAATTATATTTAAGCTGTTATGCATTGTTATGATTCGTCTACAAAAACTAAAACATGTAAAACAGATCACACTGAACTACAATTATCTGGATTAATAAATTAATACTGTGCTGGAACAAGTAAGCTATTAAATGTCGTCTTCTAGTTAAAAAGACTGACTCATGAATTGTTTAAGCATCACATTACACATACCCTGCCCACATAGATCACCGTTAAGTTAAAATAATAGCTGTGAATGTACCATAAAATTATTATGACATATTTCGAAAATATTAATTTATTTTGCGTTAATGATGTTCTTGCTAGATTTACCGACAAATATTAATTACAATAATATCCGTAGTATTTAACATAGACAAAGCTTGCAAAACATTTATATAAATTCTATCCTCTTCTAACGAATTCTAACATAAATACTAGTGACGCATATAAATTTACAACCACATCAGGTTCATTTTGGCGTACGAGGTAGAAACTTTGATGTTTACGTTCTCTCCCAAAACCTAAACTAAAATATTACTGACTCATAAAAATGAATTTTTTATCTCGCAAGAATCCTGGTTATTACGAAAAATTTGCTGTTTAAAACAAGATTACTGTGGCGTGACATGATATGAAAACAAAATTTTTCAACATTCGTGATATTGGAAACAACTTGATAAGATAGAACTTTGTGATATTTAAATAAACAATTTCTCAATGTCTGATTTTTTATATGTGTATGTGAGTTTTTCGTTGGCCTTGTCGTTTTAATGCAATGGTTAAATTATCTTTTTTAAATGGGTTCTGTGACGCCAAAACATCTACAACAGCTAAAAAATTTGAAAGCTATTGCTAGACAACATGAACTAAGCGACTTGTTTTGTAGTTTACATGCTCGTTTTTATAAGCGATTGCTTTGAAAAAAATGCTATTTATGATCAATACCGAAAAGGTTAAAATTCCGAATGAACGATAGAGGTTACAACTTAACCGATGGGGAATATAAGTGATTTTGCTTTTAAGATACCCTAATCTTTCGTGTAAAACAATAACTCGTGTATTTGCTCCTCCTCATCGTCTTCCTCCTGGCCTTCATTGCCTGCGCGTCTCATATTAATAAGCTTCTGGCGTAAGTCAAAGCCACTAGTCTTCTCTACGCTTTCATTATCTTCCCCCTCCATGTCGGTTACACTTTTCTGAGGACTTCGCTTAGCACCCAACCTCTCAGAAATAGGCCTACGGGTCTGTGTTTTGAATCTAAAACTACTGTTACTACTACTATCTCTATTAAACTCCCACGGATTAGTTTGCAAGCTAGTTTCACCACCCCGTTTACGACCTAATCTACGGAATGCACGCCGCTTCATTCGTTCTTCTTCTTCATCCGCGTGCATTCTCATTCTGGGCCCTGACAGACGTTCCCTCCATGCAATATTATCTCCATCGTCATCATCATCACCATTATTACCTTTTTTTCTTCGAAGTGACCCTTTATCTTTCCAATCATTAACATCAAATCTATCATTATCACTTTCATCACTATCGCTTTCTTGTTCCTCTTCTGATGAGCAAGTACCTCTTTTCCGTTTCTGCCTAGTTTTCAGGATGTCCCGAGCATCAAGTGACTTGGATGTAGTACTGTCCTTAAGGGATTCTTGTCTTTTCAGTGGAGATATTCCAATAGGAGTCTCTGCGTCATTATTATTACGCTGCTTGGCAGTTGAAAATCTATCCCTTGCTGATTTCTGGAAAGCCTCTTCGTCATCCCACATAGCACTCAACTGGCCCCAACCATTCTTGTCGTTTGGATTGAGCATTTTTATTTCAGCCTCCCGTGAAAGCGGTTCATCAACTTCAAATGAGGAATTATTTTCATGGCGGATTTTCTTCCTTCTTCGTCTATCCATTCCTACATAATACGATTTCATAGACACAAATTCTTTAAAGCATTCATTGTGACATTTTTGAGATTCCATTTTCTTTGAAAGATGGAAGAATGAACTTACCAGGATTTGTCCGATTTTCTGTTTTGTTAGGATTGCCATAGTTTCTGTAGAATTCGCTGAAACGCTCAGCTCGTTCCTGCTTTTTATCTTGCTTATGAGCAATCCGCATCAAAATTCCTTTTGCCTTTTCACATGGTGCACCTAAACGCCAAACATATCCAGGTGGCATTGGAACAGTTATCCAGCTCTGAGGTATGGTATCAACTTTATCGTAATCGATGTCTTCGTTCATGTTTTCTGACTTATCTTCATTTTTTTCGTCTTTTTCCTTATTTGAATCATTATCTAAGTTTTGAACGATACTACGTTTTCTTTCAACCAGGCGTGGATCCATCAAAATTGGTTTGGAGGTTTTTAGAAGAGAAGTCGCGGCATCATACTTATTTTTAAAAATAACGACACCTAAATTTTAAAACAATCAAAACTTAGTACTCATGTGAATTTTAAAGGATATAAATAGAATTTGTGCAGGATGACAATCGAGTATTTTTATCATGCTTTACATTGTGAAAAACTTACACATAGCATCGTTAACCCACTCCATTGCTACAGGCTTTTGTCCAAGATCATACAGATATTTGAATATTTCATTAGTGTTCATATGATTCGTTCCTCGGATTAAAATTGAATCCAGTCGATATTGAGGTGCGACCTTTTCCAGAGTTAACTTGCCTCCATCATCAGGGATCAGTCCACAGCTAAAATAGAAACATGGCAAAGAATATCTGATTTAATCAACACAAGTACACAAGTAACTACCGTTCTGCACAACAACATATTTCCTACAATATTCAAATAAAAAAGGCATCATGCTGCCAAACAAGTAAGATTGATTAAACACGTGTGTTTATGCAACACTAAAATCTATGTACCTGATATAAAAGTTCAGAAGGTCCTCGTCCGAAAGTTGTGCAGAGTCTTCTGTCCCAGTCCCACTTGTCCCAGTTGAATTAGTCAATCCAAACCTCAAAGCCCTAGACTGGATTTTCTCGTCGTCAAACTCCAAATATGGATTCGGATACTGGCGAGGAGCCACAGGTGACCTCTCCCGCCGTATGTCATTAGACCGTCGACTTGATCTTAAGGACGAGGAGCGGCTAAAATACTGGTGATTACTATCAGACTTCTCGTCACCTATTAAACCAATAAAACACAAACACATAAATTACTTCCTCACACATTTATCCCAACTTCCTCACTTCATCTTTATTTTTCATACCTTGTCCATCCGAGTCACCAGAATGTGACTGGGTCTCCGAAATCTCCCCATCCTCCTTCGACCCCTCCGCATTATCCCTCGTAACCGAGACCGTTATGAGTTCTAACGGAGATCCACCACGATTTCCAACCCTTCCACCACTGTCTTTCTTGCTCTCCATAGGCATATTGTCAAGAGACTTAGTAAAGTCTGCAATTTCCAGGTCATCAGCCTCCTCAAAATCCAGCAAGTCCTCATTCTCATTATTATTCGAGAACAAGTCATTGGTCACCTGAACTTGCAAAGTCTCCCCGTCCTCCTCCATAGGCTCAAATTGGTTTTCCTCCGCCATCCTCCTTCTTCCTCTAAATAAAACCAAAAATAAACCAATCCCCACATAATTATCTTCACTTGAATCCCTCCATAATTACTACAAAAACTAATGACCTCACCTCACCTTAATTAAACCCCTCTTCCAAAACAGCTGATCCTCCAGCTGGCAGTTTATCACACCTCACCTCCACAAACTCCAAAATCAAATCCTTCTCACGTCCACACGTCGTCAGCTGGTGATACCGTATTTTTTACAAAATATATATCACTTGTCAATTTTTATCCACCTACTCACTTTCTCTTCAACTCAACAACGCCGCTGACAACTAACGCCAAATGAGCACTACAACTACAACGCAATCCTTACAATATTTCTTGTGTTCCTCCCCACCTGCATTCTCCCTTCAACTGATGATTACTTGAGACAGTACACCTGCACAAAATAATTAATTAGGGCACACTCAAAATTTTTGTAAAGAAAGGACAATTTAAACCTCAATCAGTCAATGTGAAATGTGTTCTACCTTTGAAATATTTTTTAGTGCATGAATGAACGCACGGAACTAAAAATATTCAGCAGTAACCTAAAAATTCATTTACGTCGGCATTCATTCATTTACAACACAGGTGCACTTGCTGAAACGCTAAGCTGATATACTAGAAGGTATATACGGTACTACTACTGCTATGTTGTTTGCTACTGTCAAAAGAATGTACTATGTAATAATAGCAAATAATAGCAAGCCAGTAATTTAGTGTGTGTGAGAACAGGCACTAGGTAACATGGAAACGGTACGAACCATTGAGTAAAGATCAGTGTTGGCGGGATATTCTGTCTGGAGCTTCTTCTAATATGAAAATGTTATATGCAGTTGAGTAGTGGTAGGCTGGATGATTTATTTGAATGGACGGAGCAGAGCTGTCGTCGTCGGTGTTTCAAACAGTTTCTATTGCCAAATTAGTATTTTTAAAAAGTAATAATTAAATTGTAAAATAGAGTTAATTATTTGTAAAAATTTAAAGTTTTTAAATTATCCAGTGTAAAAATCAGCTGT
>JAHZNG010004812.1:0-12188 GCA_027744375.1 Orchesellides sinensis
ATTTGTCTTTACTTTTAAATGCATTGCAAAACGCTTTCGAAGGATTGGACACATTTACTTATTGCGTTTGTTTGCATTGCTTATTTAATCCAACACTAATATTGTTTTGTATGACAATTTTTCATAGCATTACATTGTATTATCGTTCCCAAAGCACCTACACACAGCTACTCCTTATCACTTTCGTGTACTTCCGTGTTACAGCCAATCCCCATACAAGAAATGGTTTAATCACCTGCTTTTAGTTGCTTCAGTTTTATTAGATTCTGCACTAAAAACTGATACGTAGGTGAAAATTTTATAAAAATGTCTGAGCCACTGTTAGGGAGGACCCTTGTCAGTCAGTTTTAGAGAGATTGGCTTTTGGACTTACCGCGACCCTGTTCCAAAAACAACACTCATCAGTGACAGCACATTATAATTATTATTGGGATCAACTCTGAGCAACACAACGTGTCGAGGATAAAGCACAACTACGCAGGATTGACTTTGAAACACGGGGGCGAGGCAAATCTAGTCCGTCCCAAGCCTTTTAAATATGAATGATTGGGTTGGTATTGGGCTAGTGTGGTAGTGCTGCATACCGGAAGTTTGTTAATTTTGAGACGGTGTTCCGACTAAATCTCTTAGGATACAATCTCTCCTTGGTCAATGGGTGTCAGGTTAAATGTCTCCAAAGCAAATCATCTCCGCAGCATAAGCTCTCCATTCTAAAATCTATCAAGCCCTGTATTTGACAATATTTTCAAGACGACGTCTTTACATTTTCCATTTTTGCATTTACGGTATACTGTAGCATATCTAGTTTTGTATACAATTAGCTACCGCCCAGCTAGTAGTCCCTATATATCTGGCCCGTATCATTCAACAGAACCGCATCCCACATCAAGATGGCACAAAGGCAGGGCAAATAGGTATTAATGTATGTTTATTATAGGTTAGGTTAGGTTAAAAACCATCAACAAGATCTGAGTCCAAAGCCCAACTTGTGAAGCATACAAAATAATATTAAATCCAACCTAAACCTAGCAGGAATAAAGAATTACTGTTTTAATACCCCAACCTAATCTAACAAGTCCGAGGAAATGGAGATATTACACAATCTAATAATCTGATTAATATAATCAAATAAAACCATTGAGAAAATGGGTATTAATCCCTGCTTTTTGCATATCTATACAAACATGCAAGTTGTGAATGTTAAGAATTTGGCATTCACATTTCAAAAACTCTTGCACAAGATTTACTAAAAAATGTCATTTGTGTTTTTGAAGTAAAAAAGGTAACTCGGCTTGGCACAGTTTACCGTAAAAATGCAAAATCAGAAAATGCACTTATGTCGTCTTGAAATACTGTAAAATAAAGAGCGTGATAGATTGGAGAGCTTTTGCTGCGGAGATGATTTGCTTTGGAGACATTTTGCCTGAGGAGAGATTGTATCTTGAGGGATTTAGTCTGACAGTCTATTGAGACATACATATATATGAAGGCTTACGCAACACAGCTCCAGCTTGATGACTGGAATGAGATCTCTCCAGGAGTAGCCGACTGCGGATGGAGGCTTTTTCCCCACAGCCTTGGCACAGTCGGGAATGTCGTCCTTGGCCGGTTGAGCAAGACTGGTGCTTCTGTCTGCGCGGGTGGTGTTGTTGTTGGTCTGGCTTGTGCTGGCATTGGTGGTTGTGCCACTGCTGCTGCTCGCATTGCTACCGCTTTTTTGGTGGCCTTGAAGGATGACGGAGTCGAGACCGAACAATTTCTCGAGCCGTGAGTAGAGCTCAGACCGGTTGTACACGTGATATTCAAAGCCGTTGAGCAGGACCGACAGCCGAGTATCCGAGTGTGACATGTCTGTCACAATTATTGAGAGAATCTCAACCATTATTATCATCTTTTTTACCCAACTATTCTGATGTAGCTCAAGCGATCTTGTACCTATGTATGCGTTTGTTTTGCTTGTTTGCCTGTCTTAAACTTTAACCCGTTGATCGAGTCGACTCTTTGATGTGGAGATTTCTGAGTGGGGTGGCAACAGGGGTATTGGACTTTGAGATTAATCAGTTGACAGGGAGTAGACTAAGGGTCTTGACATTATTAGACAAAAAGGCAACATTCATTCTGAAATATCCATCAAGGGCTAATGTTGAGGACCACCATTCAAATCGGCTTGACTCTATCCTGTTTGTAGAGGGGCTAACTGTGAAATCGATCATATTCAATCATGTTTTGACAAAATTTTATTGAATTTCGTTGATTACTTGAGCTACATATGATGTCTAGTTGATCATGACTAGTTGTTTATTGCACTGATTATTAGCACATGCTAGTACACAGTACAGTATAGCCCTGGGTTTGGACATTTGGAGGAGGTCACAACACAATTGTGTAACCCTACAATGGCTACAAGCAAAAGAAAGCATATAATTTTCTTTCTGAATTTCTCTTTTTACAAATTGTGAGTTCAGGAAAGGAATCTATACAACGATATCCATTTCAAGTCCAGGCTTCAGTCATTTGTGTTTTTAAACAACTTAAGTGCAGTTTTAGTAGTAGTTATAACGATTGTGTTTTAAGCGGGTAAACATTAGGTATTAAATTATTCATGTGGTATAATTTAATAAACACCGCGTTTAGCCGCCACTGACTTCATTGTTCCGACCTATGAAGCACAACCACGTATTTGGATTCAACCGAATTCCCTGTCAAGTATTTTTAATCGATTGTTGTTTTATTCGCAATATAAATCGCGTGTTAGATGTACAAACCCGGATTAGATAGAAACCCTGTATCTGTCTGGGTACCCAAAAACCAGGGTATGGACCCACTACCCATGAAACGCTTCAAACCCAGATGCCATGACTGGTGGGATGTGCTATTGCGCTATGCTGGACTGAGTGCGTCCTGTCAAGATGTCTACCTACCTTCAGAGATGTCTTTGGGCACGTACGCTCGCCACCAGCGGAAGATGATCCAGCCGTCTTGAATGCGAAGGGAGCAGTCTTCAGTGACATAGGCCACATCCCTGAACATGATTTTGCCCGAGAGGACGGCGAGGGAGATGGAGCCTATTTTGACGTAGCCATCCTTGATGAACCGGTTGGCAACTTTGGTCACCACCAAGCCAATAATTCGCGAGCTGTAGAAGGTGATGTAGAGCACCCAAAAGCAGCCGCAGCCGAGGGAGAGGAGGAATGTGAGGAAGTTGGTGTCTGTCACCAGCCGCTCAATGTCATCCACGCTGGTCAGGTTCACATTGAAATGGAGATTCGGCCCTCCAAGGTCACTGCTGGTGCTCATTTCAAGGCTGGGAGTTTGCCCAGCAAGGCCACTGAGCGGGTCCAGGGAGAAGGAAGGGGGAAAGGAGACCCCATTCTCTCCATCTCCCGCCGTACTCTCTTTCACCAATAACTCGTGCCCAGTTCCTCCAATCACGTCCGACAAAATCACCCCACACACCAAAATCACCAACATGACTACAGTCTTACTAGCGCCCAGGGTGCGCTAACGCCAATGATAATGGTAATAATTAATTGTTTTACTTTACGATAACTGACTAACAAACTAACAAATTCCCAAGTGATAACGCTGTCAACAAAGGGCTAGTTTAAATTTAATACTTGCACACCACCACTCATGCTAGTCTTGCTGTCCCTCCAGCACAGAGTAAACTTGAGGATGGAGGGAGGGAGTAGTGGTGGCTGTACGAGGTTCACCCACAACTCGACTCACTAAAAAACTCGACTCCTGTCCTCCCTCCAAAACAGCTTTCAATGATGCTCACCCACTCGCAAACTCGACTTGAGTTGAGTTCCTTCAGATTTGTCTGCCCCACCCTTAATTATCTTGAGAATCAGCTTGTGCACGGAGTAGCAGGTGTCGTCATGTCGTCAGCTTATATCATTAACTTTGTAAGGACAGTTGCTTGGTTGTCACCGTAAAGGGTGGATGATGACTCATCTCCATTGCTGGCTTCCAGGCTCTGTCCTTGGACTATGGGGGTGGCGGGGAGTGGCCGCCTTGTGCATGTAATACTATATATATGTTAGCTTTAACGGGATCGAGAGACAGAGTCAGTCTTATCATCACAGTTCATTACTTCATATTACTCACGCTTGGCGTGAGGAGTGAAGGCGCACCGGGGACAACAACTCCCATCATCAGCTCCGCAGGAACGCCCCTACCAAAAACAAGAACAATTGAACAATGCAGATAAAATTGAGATGCAGTTGTTGGAAATGAGCCTAGTAAGGAAGGCTGTAGTAGTGCTGCCTCAGACTACGCCGAACCTGAACCCTCACCTCAACCATTCATTGATTTGTTTGTTAGTTGCTAAGAGTCCTCCAAATTCCAATTAACTCTACAAAAGTTGTTCTGAATCGGTGTGGTTGCTGGAGAATAAAGATACACGGGCTAAGGTAGCAGATGGCGGTCTGATGGATGATGTCTCTCTCAAAGCAAGTTGATGACTAGCAATCTCTCTCTCTCATCAGTCAGAGAACGCCGAAAAAACTTAACAACTGTGTGGATGATAAGCAACTTTAAATAAACAAGTGTTTTATCTTGTCGTTATTGAATGCATGGGGTTGGGGGAACGGAGTGGACACTAGCTCCTCCCTATCCATAACATCTATCTGTGCTGGAGAGTGTGATGAGCCATCAACCAGTAGATTGTCATGTCAACGTCAACACATGCGCATCATTCATGATTCATTCCTGATCACTTGCTCCTCCTCATCCCCACTCGATCCTCGTTAACCGTGCACGTGCAACGTGCGACCAACCAATGGATAAATAAAAACACACAGACTTTGTTGGTGGACACTTGGAGGGAGGTGGTTGGTGTGGCTTTTTTAGCCGTTGCTTCAATACTCACGTACTCTTATCTTATGCCATGTTATCTTGTGTTATCTTAGTCCGAGTTTGCACTTCTTGTTAGTAGTCCCTATCGAGTTGTTATGGCTGTTTTGTGAGGAAAGGAAAGGAAAGAGGGCTGATGTAATAACTATTTATTTTTTGACAAGTGACAACAAGAGAGCAGGGAATACAAAATGCGTTGTGGAATTGAGGAATTGATGTGTGCAGTGCATTGCTGAATGTGGTGAAACCCTGTTTTGGTTTTGTCTGTCTCGTCCCATGCTCGCTCGCTCACTCACTCTCTCATTCCCATAATTCCGCTTGTGCTCAGCCAGGAGATGGATGATGCATGACAATAGAACGAGCGGATGAGCTCACCAACCAGCTTGCTTGGAGTTTTGGAGACTTGAGCTTCCTCATTCTCCTCTCGCTCTCTCTCTCTGCATTCATGTTTGTCCAGTCTCCAATCTACCAAACTCCTCCACTCCTTGCTCACACAGTTTTCCTGGCATTTGGTATTCTCCGTTTGACTGGCCTCCGGTTGCCGGATCCTTTGACGCGTAACACAAGACTTTGCTACAAAATCATCATCCGCGTACAGGCAGGCATGTTCACTAGCCCAGCTCATAAACGGATCGTCTTTCGTCCTTCTTCTTTTCCCAGAGTCTGAGTTTTCTTTTGTTTTTCCATACGTCTCGTGTAACGTAATTGCCTGAGCTTTTAACTTTATTCTTACGGAAGTCTGCTTATTATGGGTCTTGGCTCTTTGCTACCCCAGACATTTGCCCCCAAGAAAATTGCTCCTCTCGACATTTGCTCATTACAAAGTTTGCTCCCAAACAATTTTGCCCATTGCAAAATTTGCTCATCAACATTTTTTCCAATTGCGAACTCTTGTCCTTAAACACCTTAAAAATATTTTGTTTAAATCATACCTGAAATATCCGTCTTTAAACGGTGTATCTACTAAATGGTTATATCAGTCACAAACATTTTGCCCAAAAGTAAAAAAATAGATTTAAAAAATAACTGCTCGTTTTCTGTTTCCTCCAGTAGAATTCTTCAATTGGGACATTGTCCCCCCTGAAAATTTCTTGTCCTCCTAACTAATGTATATCATGTTTATTTTTGCTTTGAGTACAGGGTTGTTTAGTCCTATTTGTGATGGAATGTAATCTGATTTTACAAAATTTTCCTAATAATATTACTACAACAAGGTGTTTGGTAGATAGTTATGCAGTTTGTGCATTCTATTATAGACCACAATACTGTCTATGACTTTGTATTTCGTATTGGGAGAGGTTCAAGAAAGCAATTACTTTAAGGGTTTATGCAATAACTGGTAGTTCATTTATTAGGAGCCCTGACTAAATTCAAATTCAAATTCGTCTTTATTCGAATGTTAAACAAGGTTCAGTCATATTACAAATACGATTGTTCTCCCACCAGTAACACTATTCCATAGCATACACTATGCTAACGTTAGTTCATATTACAAATCCAGACCTAAAAACATAATTTAGCACCGTAAACATAATAACAACAAAAATTAGCTATATCATATAAGAATTTTTTCGTTTTTTTGCCAACATATCTGATAGACTTTTGTATAAAACAGTCCGAAGGAGTATCCTTATTCGGCTTACATAATTTTACGCTTAAGTTCCGGTTACTAATTAGATTCCATTTAAGTGATTGCTTGAACTTTTCAGAGTTTTGTTTGGGAACTATTAACGGATTGTACATACCTTCCTGTTTATTACGAAACTCGAACCAACCTTTAAACATCTCATTTTACACATTTTTACGACAAATTTAGCTAAAGCCAGTTTTCTACGTTCCATAATAGTTAACACAGTTAACTTATCGTGTACACAGTTAACTTATCGTGTACACAGTTAACGGATCGTTTACACAGTTAACATATTAAGTACCCAATTAACTTTCGGGCTTTGAAGACGTGGCGATGGTATTTGGACTTTGGACTCCAGCGTTATGGAGTAAAGGGGAAGTGTTTCATAGAATCTGGAAAGGAGGGGAAGAGCTTTATATCAATTGAGGTGAAGGGGCAGTTTCATTAAAATCGTGGTGGAGGGTCATAGTTTCATACAACTGTGGTGGAAAAAATGGAGAGTGTCATACAAATAGTGATGGAGAGGAAGCGTTTCATAAAATTTAAGTGTCTAGGCACTGTATCCTGTTTTCATTAGCGACTGCAAGCTGGCTCACGTTTGCTAGTAAGGCTATATTACAACGTTAAATTTTGTGCATGCATTTCTAGAATGGTCATGACATGGTCTATGCTATTTTGACTTTATTCATAATACTGGAACTACATTTTAGTACTTACATGTTTTAATGTGTTACAGTTTGGAGACCAATTACCTTATACCTTTACCAGAACTGAAACCATATACCTTTTAAGCAAAAATTTATATTTATATGTATTTTTACGGTTCAGAGAGTCACGTTAACGTTGCTGAAATTTTCTTAGTGTCAAATACGAATTGCACACTAAGAAAACTTCATGAACTGAATTGCATGAAATAAAAATTGTCATCGCTGTTGCATTGCTGTAATACAAAAATTGCGTCTAAAACTGTGACTTTGTAATTAAGCTCTACTCATTTTTAAAAATGTTATGGTATAATCATCAGATAACCAATAGAACTAGATATAGTACGAAACCGTTTTTAGGAGATTCTCTGTGATTTCGAGGCCTTATTTTTTCCCGGGTATGGGTGTCCCTGACTACTATTACACCACCGAATGTATTTTTTACATGACTAGTCAGACAATATTTTGGCTAAGCTACCAGCTACTGCTTTTACCGGGTGCTTATTTTGATACCATACATAGCAAAACGATCGAAGTTGAGCTGTGAAAGCTTTTACTTATCATAAAAAATTATCATACACTAGAAACTTATATGATGCCACGAAATTTATGCTCTGTAGTTCTTTGTCCAGGCGACGAGACCACTAAGGAAGTCAGTTTGCACGGGTAAACGTCTAATTACTAAAATAAGTTCATTAATTTCAAGAGAAGATATACCTCATCCGTATACGTATACTATATGTTAATATATAAATATGACTAATAGGCTAACATCAAACCAAGCGGATAGTGAAAGATGGCAAACATTCCTGGATTTGGCAAACAAAGGTTATGATTGGCCACCGTACAAGAGCCTGCTTATATGTTCAAAATATTTTGAATGTTTAGGGGTAATTAGTTACATTACATACTGTATCATGTACTTTTTAATTAGTCGTAGTTGAATGTGTGGGTGGACCCCGTTGGGTAATCTTCCTAATTTATACGAGAAAGTCGTACCCGTGAAAAAATAAAGGTATTCGATAAAGCCAAATGACAGATATTTTCGAGCTTTTAGCATGGCTAGATAGGCTGAATGTTTTATCTAGTTCTATTGGTTATCTGACGTATAATCTACAAGTGACTCAAGGTGCTTAAAACATTAAACACCTAGAATAATGCGACATTGGATGATTTGTGCAAAGTCTGAAACAAATCAGTAAAATATATAATAACCTCTAGCATGGAAGGGATTAAACTCCCCCCAACAACCCCACCAACCCATTTACCACGAAACCAAAATTTAATGCAAAGCCGGATGCGTGTACGTGAAAGTCAGCCGTTACAGCTAGCTTTAACTTTGGATGTAGGTTAGAGGCGAAATACTTTTATGGTTCGCCAACACTAGCTCAAAAGATAGAAACAGTCAATTAAAAAGCATGCATGGGGCTGTAAGTAATTTGTCGCAAAGCAAAAGTATGGGAATGATAAGACCAGGAAATACGTACAAATGAGAACTTAATGCATACAGGCATGGATAGCATTTGCAGGCAGAGGTGTTATTTAAGCAAAGTTTGAGCTATTGTGTGGTGTTGGCAATGCAATGAAGCAAGGTAGCCAAGATATTATAGTTGGATGGGAGAGGAGACACGAGTTGGTTGGTTCCCATCGTTTGGCAGAGTTGGTGGGTGGATGGTGCCCAGTTGGTTCTGCTGGTTCACACATTATCATCCCTATCAAAAACAAAAGACAGACAATTGGGAGAGAATATGCCAGTTTAATAAAAAAATAAAGTGCTCTCTGCTCGCTTGTTCATTTATTTATTCATTCAGTAATTCATTTTAAAATCATTTTATTGCAACGTTGTGTAAATTTGTGCCTGAAGCCGGGCGACCTCAAACAAGAGCTTCAAAAGCTACTCACTCACTATCGCACTAGAGTGTTAAGGATTAGCTCTCTCTCTCAGCTTTACTATCTGCCATCCGTAAACTATCGGAGCGAGCAAGGTACTTTGGGAGAGGTGGATCGGCGGATGGATGCATGGGCCAACCAATGAACCAAGGGTGTGCTGGCTTCAGAACGGATCCGTGGGAAAAGTGAGACAAGGGAGCCGGTGCCGCATCCTCTTCACCAAACTCCCACACATACCAACCCGTACATAGTGCACACAACCCAACGTAAGCTACCAACTCAAGCTCACAAGTACGTGTCTACCTGACTACAATGACTACATTCAATCATACATGGTAAGTATGCGGTGTGAGCGTTGAAATGATTTTCAGTCAGTCTCAACTCTCAACTCGGCCAAATCCCACTAAAATAAATAAAAAGTCAATAAAATTGCATGACAATGGAGAGCTGTAGTTGTAGCTCAACCTAAATCAACGGTTCACTCGTAATCTGACCCTAATGCATAAGCCCGACTACTCGACAAACCTTGAACAGCAATTTGGTGTTGATAAACTCAAATATTATCATGCTACACGGCCTCTGCTTGTTCCTCCGATTTTGATTTGACTTGCTCAGTTACTCGTCAACACACTACCTCCGTCAGTCAGCACAATGCAATTAGTCGAGTTAAGCACGATGGAAGGCACGAAGCTGAAGAAGCAATCAGTAAAATATTAAACATATGGGACATGTTTCATACGACTCGTAATCGAGACTTTGATTGAAGATGTGTTGAAGAGTTTCATTGAACCCCCGTCAGTAAAGCAAAAATGATCAGCTGTTGATGCTCTATCAGATGCTATATGCTCAGCTTTAACAGAATCCATGATATAAAAATGTCAGATGAACAGCATTGGGCATCTCTGTGACCCTCTCGTCCAGCTCACCCCGATTGATCCAAAAGCCATTTGCTCGATATAGTCTACCGCTAGTAATATTTTTGGCTATTCTCCTGTTTAGACTCCTGTCAACATCAACAAAGAATTACAAAAAGCAGAGCAACCACAACTTGGCTGCTCCCCTCAAAAAAAGAGCTGAGAAGAGTCGAGGGATCTGTCGGGGTTGTGTGATGATAGGATTTGGGTGACTCGGATTATGAAGGAAGCCAGATTTGATTGAATTTGTTGTCCGCAAAATTAGGGAATGAGCTGTGTGCGAAGGCAAGTAGATAGCAGATAGGCCAAGTTCATTCAACCCCAAAAATACAACTGCCTGCTTGCGTTTGGTATGGGAGGGGGATGCGGGCGCCAGCCTCCAATGCAATGTGCCTTCTCCCACAAGGAATTAGAGTTTGGACTAGAGTCCCCAAACAAGAGATGCGTTGAAGAAGGACAGGAAAGGAAACCGGCCGGACGTCTTTTTCTTCTCACTTCGAGCTTTGGTTTGGTGGGAACGGAAAGGACGGGAGCCAAAAACTTGTCTCATTTCCATCTCTTAAAATTTGTTGTTCCTCCCAGGTTTGGGCCAACCGAATGCCTGGTCATTCACCTCACACCACTGTTTAGCCGTGAGTGGACGATGGACGGTACAGCTCCAAGCTTCTCCGTCTGTGCTGCTTATATTTTTCTCGTTTTACCAAAACTGACTGCAACTCTCGGGACAGACCGTTCCCAAAGGAGCCTGCAAATATATACATGCTGGCGTGCAGTCGTGCTTAACTTTTGTTGTTAGTTGGTGACGCTGACGTGTCAGGCCAACACAACATGGCCAGCTACATTCATCTTCCCCCGGAACGACCAGCCATTGTCACCGCACCGCAGTTGGGTCTGATTTTCTGCAATATTTGTTGTGCAATGCACAGATGCTACTAAATCCAATCGTATTGAAATGCTCCTTTTACATTTAAAAGGACAGATGCATGAAAACATTTAACTGCGACAGCAAGATTTCAACTTTTATACTTTTGCTCTTGACTATTTGCGCTTTGAACTGCTCAATACAGCCGATAAAGTATAATTTGCATGCAAAATCAGGCCCACCTAAGCTGGTTGGAGCAGTACTTGCCACTCTTCTACCTTGCGAATTCCCTTATGCATCAATCATTGCTTCAATTTGTGTGTCAAAGCTTTTGTTCGCCAAAGGGTCCGCAACGAAATTTATTATTGCATACACCAGTGCCATTTAAAATCAAAACCTCTTTTTATTCAATGTGATACATGAAAGCTCACTAGAGATTTCTTTTATGATTTTCTATACTAACCAAAAGAATGCACACAACACACATTATGTATTTTGCAGTTTCACCCCAAAACTGTGGTCCCAATTTGACGGAGCAAAGATTTCATTGGACAATTAAAGACGATTAACTTGGTTAACTTTATTACAGCGCTGTGACTACATTATTCGCCAATAATTTCTAATCCAGCTCTAGAGTTTATACATGATTTGATAAGAATTGATGTCGTTCCCCAAAATTCTTCCGGTAGAATCCAAAATTTGCTTTGATCCGGTATTTGATTGCGGGATGTACGTATGTACTGATTAGAGTAATTTGCCCTCGCTCACCTTGATAGCTTTGCTGTCAAGTAAGAAGATGACGGAATACCCATGCGCAGCAAATCCATTGCAAAAAATGTATTTATTGCAACCCCAAAAATGTATCGCATAATTTTGTAAAGTTCATCGAAGAAGCATAATTCCGAAATATATGCAGTGGTCAAACAAGTGTTATGCCATTTTAATCAATGACGATGCCATACTCGCAACAGGCCACCCTGTCTCCAAGATCAACAAAATTTTGGAGAAAGTCAAGTAAGAAAATGCTGATGAAAAGAATTCGCTTCGGTTTCGGCCCTCAAATCAAATTGTCCAGTTTTGAGCGATTAGGCTTTCTGTATGCAAGCAGGCTGTTGCTGTACGCTGTACGTTTAGGCTGGATTTAATGCAAATGTTGGTGCTTTAGCGACAAATCTTGGGTTGGTGTGGAGTAAAGGAGTGAATAAACCCGCGACGCAGAATGTTAGGAACTTGCGATTGTTGAGAATATTAGGCTGTCTGCCTTATCCTATTTGTTATTTTGAAATTCTGTTACCATTTTCGAATTATTGGTCAAAAATGGACCATAAAAC
>JAHZNG010004813.1:0-27677 GCA_027744375.1 Orchesellides sinensis
ACAATTCTTTGCTAAAAATTTGTACACAGCAAATTTTAGTTATAAGAAATTGCGATGGATCTTATATGTTCGTTTTTCTTCGGGGAAGAGGAGGAGGGTACTTGTTTTATAACCCTGTTGACCAGAACTCATTGTCTAAAATAGATTCTAATTGTCCATCAAAGACGTATTTAAAAGTATATGTAAATAATATAAGATTTTTTTACATAATTTTCAACAGGTAAAACGGTGTGTCAGGCGTGTAAGAAGAAATGCTCAGGGGAGGTGCTGAGAGTCCAAGATAAATATTTTCATATTGCTTGCTTCAAGTGTAAAGGTGAGTGTAATCAAGAATCATTACAAATTCCCGAGAAAATAAATAAAACTAGCAGAGATACTAATCCATTCTTTGCTCATTACTTTGCTCCTGTATAGTTTGTGGGTCTTCCCTAGCACAAGGAGGTTTTTTCCTTCACGATGGTGACTACTACTGTACCTCGGATTACCAGCAACGGTGGGGCACACAGTGTGGGGCTTGTGGTCGGTATGTTGAAGGAGAAGTTGTCACTGCACTAGGAAACACGTATCATCAAGCGTGTTTCACATGTGCACGGTGTCGAAAGGCATTCCCTACAGGAGCTAAAGTTACCGTGGCAGGAAGAGAAGTCTTGTGTCAACGATGCGTCAATATTCCTGTTGGGCAAAGCTCTCCAATACAAACAGCAGCACCACCTGCTATACCAGATAATGCACGTAAGTGTTATTTTTCTAAGCATGGTTCGAAATAATTTACTTGTTTGGGTTTAGTGGTAATATGAAACGTGATAAATAATCCGTGTCTAATGTCATTTTTGTGAAGAAAGTGTCAAGTTTTCGTTTCCTTTGTTTCTCTTTCAGCATGTGCGGGTTGTGGACAAGAACTGAGAGATGCACAAGCCTTGGTGGCACTAGACAAGCAGTGGCACATTTGGTGCTTCAAGTGTAAAGCATGCGACGTAATTCTACATGGGGAATATATGGGAAAGTAAGTTTAATGGTTATGTATAAAAGCGCATATAAATACTGGTCCAAGAACTTTGTTATTAGTAACAATTTTTTGTTTTAACAGAGATGGTATTCCGTACTGTGAAAAGGACTATCAGAAACATTTTGGTGTTCGCTGTGCTTACTGTAACCGGTTCATCTCTGGCAAAGTGCTACAGGTAACGTTGGTATATACAAGGATTAATTAGTAAAAATACTATAAGATGAAATTTAGTTTTTTAAAATTCTAATGTTCCTTAAAAGGCTGGAGATAATCATCACTTTCATCCGACTTGTGCACGGTGCACAAAATGTGGAGATCCTTTTGGAGATGGGGAGGAAATGTATCTGCAAGGGACAGCTATTTGGCATCCGAGATGTGGACCTGGTCCAAATGAAAATGGAACTGTGCTAAATGGACTTGTTGAGAATGGACACCCTGTTGTTGTCGAGGATCGCCCAGATTCCAAACTTGATCACAGTTGCTCTGTGTCTGAAACACAAGTATGTTGTCAGTGGCTTCATTGGCCGATAATTTCTCGACAAAGTTTTGAGATGCTGAAAAAGTGAAAAGCGAGTTGTGAAACTAGTGAAAATTTTTATGTGTGCAAGAAAAACTTCCTTTTTGCTATTTTTTAAACCGGTTTGTAAAGTGGTTTCCTTCCGAAACTCTAATTCTAATCAAATTAGTGATTTACAAGCAAGTTAATCAGTGTATACGTTCCACTGAAGCAATTCGTTTATTTTTATATATTCATGTTTTGCTTGTTTTTGTAATATGACATTGTCTTGACAGATTTAAAACATTATCCTGTATTATATTGTATATTAGTTATTTATCAAAAGGTCCAAAACCTTATTACCAAAGTTTGAAAATTGATTAATTTTAATTTTTTGCACGATGAGTGTGGATTTAGTACTAATAGTGTACCTTACATAATATACCTAGTTTTATTTTGTTTTCTTATGATTTTGTTTCGTTTTTTTTCATGTTGTTGGTTTGTAGTTTTCTTTACGTTCGCGAACTCCTAGTCTGAATGGCTCTTTGTACTCTCCCTTTAACAGCTTGAATCGTAAGGTTGGTTTTAATTTTTTTACACATTCATTTGACCAATTATTGTTGTTATAGCGCAGAAAATACGGTTATCTTTTTATCTGTAGTGCGTGCAGTGTGTTTTTAATAGTGCCTTTTTTAAGTTGAAAGTTAATGAGTATGAGTAACGCAGTGACTAAGCACTGATCGAGACAAATCTACAAATTATATTTGAAATATGCATCGCGCAGTTAACACAGTGCCAGCTTTTTTGGACACCGTCTACTACAACGACATTTAACAGTAGTGTATTTTGTTTAAAAATAAGGTATTTAACTTAAAGCTTCACTTACATTTTTGCAAATTCAATTTTTTATTAATTAGACAATTATCATTGCTTTCCTAAATAACATATTGTATCATTATCATAAGTTTTTAAAAGTAGTTCGCGTATTGTGCAGTACAAAAAAGCTATAACACATGTTTGTCGATTTCTTTTAACCATTTTGCTTATACATAATACGGCATAGCTTTAACAATGATATGGAATGAGTAAAGACCATAAGCTGGATCCCAACATTAACTATGACCACGAGGCCTTGTGCAATAGTATTATCTCCAATGTTTCCTAATATATGTATAGATATAAAAGTTTGCGGTACAAAATATATTTTGGTACATATGAAATTGTACGATTAACATTGAATACGTAAAGTCACAAAATTGGCACTGTGTCAACTAATTGTTCGTCAGATGCTAATGAACTCTTTAAGTTCACTCCATTGTCTAATTGAACGTGTGTTTGATTTAACCAATGCGCCTGAAATGTACTATCCTGACACGTCAACCGAATTAGGTAACCATTATACCACTGTTGGAACATGAGATATATACTCAGTTCTCGTTTGGCATTGCAGTACTCAGGATATAGGACAAGTAGTCCGGGGCTCATTCTCCGCGAGTATAAGTCTCCTTATGGAGATGACATCACTCGGATTTACACCTACAGCTATTTAACAGCGGAGCCTGCCTGCGGATACATGAAGAAACCTATTGATCCTTATGATAAACCACCAACATCGCCTCATTTTCATCGGCCTCCAAGTGAGTTAATTACCTTCAAAATTTTTACATATATTATGAAGACATTTTCGTATTATCTACTCATTACCCTCGTTGACCATGGCATGTAAAACAAAGCGGGTACCCTTAGTGGGGTATATGCTAAAAGGCTATCGCATAACGTTAAATGCTTTCCAAGCGTACGTTTACTAATTTTCCTATTCGTTCTAACAGGTAACTGTTCGAGAACCAAACTCCAGCTGTCCAAGCAGGGCTCCAGAAGTGGCATGAAAGCAATGGTAGAAAATCTTGTTTGTGAAACTCCACGTCCGCGTTCACCTCATATGAACAACGAAGAACCAATAGAGTTGGCACATTTTCCTGGTGCGAAACCACCAAAACCAGACGAAAAGCCCAAAATAGAGCGAGATGACTTCCCTGCCCCACCGTATCCATACACCGATCCTGGTAAAAAATAAGGGATTTTAATGTACAACTAAACAATATTGAAGTAGAGAAGTAATTATGAAATAATAAATCTTTTGTAGAACGTCGTAAACGATGGTCGGATTCATGGAAGGGAGTTTCCGCATCTGAAGATGAAGACGAAGCTGATTCAGTCTTTAAGCAAGAAAATGATCCCAAACTTAAGGTAAATACTTGTTAAAAGAACTCCTAAGGCAGGAACGAATTGGTTACCGTATTAATTTGTGTTTAACACAAGGTTACTAGTAGCAGCAAATATTGAAATTATAAATGAAATGGGAAAATTTAGTTTCTGGCAATAATTAATAATGTTTCTAATTATTATTGCAGCTCCATCAAGGAACTTGGATCATCCTAGACCATGGGAAGAAGATGAAATTGATCGATGCTCCAGCTACCGATCTTCCGTTGGACGTTCAGTTGGTACCATTCCAGCATACAATGGTATGTAGTAACTAAACTTCCCAAAATCCAATATTTACCACGGGGGAAACTGTCAATGGGGCCTTTCTCTTCATCTTCCCGTCCTTATCAATCGTTTGCCAACTTTTTAAAAGCTTTGCATGAGATTTTTAACCAAATCCCTCTTATTTGCATGCGTTGCATTTTAGTACTTGTTCAGAGAGTTTATTTGATTTACTACTGCAGTACGTGAAGTTTTTTTAGACAACGCATTCAAATGCTCTTTTCTTTTTTCTACTAACTATTTGAGTTTGCATGTAACTAATGTGTGTAAATAGTGGTCTCATCTCTGCGAACAGCCGCGCCCAAACCTGGCTACGGACTGAAATCCGCTACGTTACCTGCAGCTGGTCGAAACGGTGGTCCGGCTGGAATGATTGTAAGTTTTTCTTTTAGTTTTATTTTGTTTCGTTTTGCATCTGATTTACGAGGACCTGCGGTTAAAGAACCTAACAAAAATCCCTTATGATAAGAGAAGTACTTGAAAAAGTTTTCAAGTTTCAGGATTTTTGCTTCGTTATGAAAACGCTGCTTTTGCTTTTGCTACGGATTACCAAACCTAACATTTGCTTGGTATTATTTTAGATAAATTTACTTTTATATTTGGGAATGTCGTAAGTTTCGTATGCTAAATTAATATCAGTTAGCAAAACCATATTTTCGTTATGCTTAATTTAGATTTGAAATTAGAAAGTAGTTTTGGCGTTTGAATTATTTTTTTGTAGCAATCTATTAGTATGTATTATTTGAAACACTAGCTTAACTTAATACTAGTTTTCTTTTGGTATGAAAGTTTTATTTATCGTGTTGCTGACTTCCAATTCCAATTACGTTCTGTAGTTATTACTTTTGTTTGAAATCACAAACGCTTCATATATTCATTTGGGGATGGGGAACCTATTGGTAGTTGAATGTATAAACTGAATGGCTGTATAAATGAATTGAACAATGTTGTTATTACGTACCAGTGGTAAGTTCGTTGAGGCAAGCACCTAAACCAGGTTACACTTTGGCTCCAAGATCTCACACCTTCAGCAGCGTTGGTGGTGCCTCTAGCCAAGCTGCGCTAACCGTAAGATTTTAATTTTTTAAAGACAAATTCCATTTAAAACACCTATGTATAATCGCACTTTGAAAGAGCTTGTAGTGGGCTAAAATATTGTTATTATGTATAATATAAATGGGACTGTAAAAATGTATCAACGCTAACAAATTTGGGCTAAGCTAGGGTACAAATATTTATAACTTTCACTTACTGGGATATCCTCTCTTTCTCTGTGCCTGTAGCTTGGCTGGGTATATGCAAGTAAATTAAGCTGTAGTCATAATCGGGATCGCAATGCAACACGAATTTGGTAGTCCTTCTCAAAGTAGTTAAAGACTGTGGTGCAAAACGCTAATTGCAGTATGATCATTCACAGATATTTTCGGAAGGAAACAGAAAGGAGACAATGGTTTACCATTTATATTTAGAATTCAGTATTACGAGGAATCGATATCAAATTTAAAGTTAATAGTTTAAAAAATGTGAAGCCATCTATTGCGCTAAAATGAGAGTTATGTAAAATGTTTAAAGCCCTTCACTAATAAACTACATAATTGTGAGTAATTAGTATTCAACTTGAAATGAAACCCACCTTTGTATTTCAGTTTTAAAAAATATTATAACTGAAATACTACTCGAAACTGATTTACTGGGGGGAGAAATTTAAGGCAGGGTGTAGGTGTAGGATGAGAACTATTCATGTGATGTATATACTAATCATGTTTTAATAACATAGGCGGACTACCCATTCGGCGCGATGGGAGAAAAGACTCATAGTACAGAATTCAGCAGCGCTCGGTCTGACAGTAAGTTTTTTACAAAATTGCTTTAATTGACTTGAAAATTCTATTTTTCTTTCAAATCCGCTAATTCATGATTATTATTATTTTATGAAGTTTCAACCGGGTCCATAACCGAGGCGGATAGGCGAGCTTTGGTAGGTGTGATCTTGCTACTATACTAAATCTCTTAAAGAAAATGAAATAACTTCAATGAAATAGGAATGTAATGCAGTTTAGAAAGAGTGATACTTTAAATTTTTAGGGTGCTGACATTCGAAGTTCCACAACGTACACCGGAGGTTTCCGCTATCCCTCAGCGAGTCCACATCTACGTAGGTCTTTACCAAATATGACGCCAGTTATGTCAACGGAACCACTGAAAGTGTATCCTTACCATTTATTGATGACCTCAAATTACCGTTTACCAGCAGATGTGGATCGAAACAACCTTGAGGTAATGAATACTATCTATTGTTAAAGCAAGTAGCATTTAAGATTTTGCAACTGATGAGCTAAAACTTAAACTGTGCCTGCATTTTGTTTACAGAGACATTTAAGTGATGCGGAATTCGATGCAATTTTCCACATGAGCAGAGTAGAATTCTATCGATTACCTGGTTGGAGAAGGAATGATATGAAAAGACGAGCAAGACTTTTCTAACGATCCATAACGGGTTATTATGTTATTTCAAATTGGCTTTACCTTATTGTAACTGTCTATTCTGATAAGCCTGACACAGGTGCGCTATACATATATACTGCTTTCTGCAGAATTCTAGTTAGGTTTTCAAAAAATGGAAACAAGGCATCTAAAGACTTGTAATTGGTAGCTAAAACTTGTAGGCTTATAAACTCTACATTGTTACGTGTCCCTTTAAATACAGACTACATTGTTGCATTTGAACGTTAGAAAATCTGCTGTTATATACTTTTGTACGCCAAGAGAGCGCCTGGAAATGATTATCATTCTTTGGCTGTCTGCTAGTGCAGGATAATAGGAACAGTATGAATGCTCTTGAATTTTAATTGGCCGAGTAACTACAAATTATGTCTGGAATTCACATTTCTACTTATGTCTTTGTAAAAGTTTGAGAGGTAGAAGAAACGAAAGTAAAATATTTACTATGTTTAAGTTCCTACTAAATATTTTTAACATGTAGAAACAACTGTCGCTTGCTTTAGTAATTTTAGTAGAGTTGCGTTATAAATTCATGTTTAGTTAGTAACGTTAGAAGATTCATTCATTCTCTTCGCACTTTCAAGCCAGCTATAGCTTCAGTTTTAGTTAGTCTTACAAAGCTACGTATATAAATAGTTTGTTTTTGTGTAATTAATATGATTTAGGTATTTTAGTTCACTTCAGCAGTAAAATGCGAAGTACCCGATTGAAAGCTATTTAATAGGTGGGGCGGCTAAAGTGTTCGCATGTTGCTGAATAGAATGCCAACCCATCTTTATGTACATAGGGCTCCACAGCGTGCCACTTAGGTTACTAAACAAATATATAGTAATTAATATACAATTTAAAAATAGTCGTTAATTCATTCTATTACTTTTACATATAACATGTTGATGTACATATGTATATATAATATTGTCGGCGAAATCTATTTCAATTAATGTCTTAGAATACTACAAGTGTAACCAAAAACTTTCCTCTGAACATCTAATCCTGTCAGCATGAAATCATTTGTCGTAACATTAGTTATGTTACAATTGCTTAACAAATTATGATGTGAGTACTCGGTGTATGAGCCATTTTGTGTATAAAAACTACAGACTTCCAAATACTGCCATTTAAAAAGTACTAAATTTTACAGTACAGATAACTACCTGCTATGTTATAATAGAAAACATCAAACTGTAGGCAGAATTTATTCTTAGTTGATCGAAAGCAGCTAAATTGATAACAACATAAAATTTTATTGTGCACCAAACAACTATACATTTGAACTTACAAGCAACTAGATTATTCCTGATATGAAAATTCGAGCTAATTAGATAATTAATTGATAATAATCACACTGCTTTCAAATAACACAAAATTGTGATTTAGGGTATTCTGAATTGGCACAATAGCAGTTGAAACCGGTTTTTTAGTATCTCTTCCATATTTCCATGTTCTTAACACGCATCATTAGGAGTGGTTGACATTACGAACACCTTATTATGGCAATACCTGAGAAACAGGATGTACAATCCGTGGTAGTTACTGTATAAATCTACCAACGCACACTAATTACGAGTTACACACGAGGCATCTGTGTATCACGACTTATTTAAAAGTTCCTATGAAATCCTGACGGTACTCCTTTGTTCAATTCTGACAACTACAGCAACCATTCAAAGCAAAATGCTTAGGTAGAGTACATTAATGAGTTTGACTTTTGGTTGTAGAAGCAAAAGCATGCAACACAGTGTGAAAAAAAACACTTTTTGAAATTTTATTTTTTGGAAACTCTATTTAGATGTACCTCCTAACTCTTAGTCATTGTAAACCAAGTCAAGTAACTGTTAAGTATTTTGTGCTAGAAGTCATAAGATGTTATAGTTAAGTCTTACAAAGGCATCTACTGCGCATGCAATGGAAAAGCTTATTCCCATATCGGAGAGAAAGGTAAAGGGTTGTGTACATTTGTGAAGCACAAGGTACATCGTGATGGGCAAAGGGTAAGCAAGTGGCCTCATGATGTGTTTCTTTTTCCCAACCATAAAAACAAACAGTAGCTTGAATTGAGGGATTCCATCAATAAGCATTTTCTTGGACCAGTGGTTTTCCTTGTACAGCTAGTTTCACCGCCAATGGTTGTTGTTAAACATGTAAACGTGTAGTATTTTAATTTTTTAACTGGCACTAACTAAATTTATGCTTAAGGGTAACAGGTTATTTTACAAATAGGTAGTAGTTGCATATATAATTCTAAGCCACACACATTATTCAGTCTATACTATAGGTCGCGGATTTGTTACTTTGGGTGAAAAATGATTGATGAATTGAGGCTAATTATGTAAAGCCAACCAATATCCTTTCTTACCTGAAGGCAACGAAACTTCCCCCTGTAGTATGGACTGATATAATCCAAATAGGTTAAAATGCTTTGATATGCTAAGATAAGGCTGTGGTAAGTACGCTTCGACGTGTCCACATAGCGAAGGCAGCATAATGTATAAAACTGTAACTAAACCCAGTCCTTGTGGCTAAAACTACATCTTGGCGTTTGTAGAAAACAGTTCTGTAGAATAAAAGCAGGAGAGACTAAAGTTGTGTGAAGTTTGCATGATTGCTGTTTTTCCTGTAACAATATAAAAAATAACACTATTACCATCTTGACTCTGCTGCATATTAATATACAAGATAAATGGTGGAAGCGGTTAGATGATTAGCAATGTAAAGTAATGTAAATTAGTATTATTGTTAGGCTACGTTAATTAAGTATTTAAATAAGAATGTTTAAGCTGTAGCTCCTAGGAAGTCGTAAATTCACATGAAGAGCCTTGTTAGATTCGTAATGTATGTATGGAATGTGAATGCTCGTTTACCATCTCATATAGTCAGCTCCCGAAGTTAAAATTTGACGGAGAATATTGAATTATTAAGCAGGAAAGTGAAAATGCTTGCCTGTCATATATCAGCAAGGAGAAATTGCTAATCGTTATCGTTAATATTTTAAAAAGATATTTAAAAGGTCATAAATGTAGCAATTTTTATAAGTTGTAAGATTGAAATATTCTATTTGGAAAAAATATCAAAAAGTCATCTTAAATTGCAAATATATGTTAGGTTATAATAAAAAGGGTCATTCAACCGACATTAAATGTTCACTACCGTTTTGAAGCAGCGGTTTCCATTATATCAATACTAATTCAAGATTTTTTGGTTCTCCAGTGTTTACTTTATAGTTATAATTGTTGTTCATGAACTTTATAATTCACGAGGTTTTTGATAAATACAAGATTGGTATGGTAAAAAATTGAAAACTGATACAATTGACTTGTTCTTAGGGTTATAGTGTAACTTAACTTAAAACTCTTTTGAAACACCTGTTAAAATTCTGTTTCAAAATTTTCCAAAAGTTTTGTTCTTTTTTGAAAATTGAGATTGACCATTTGTAGTATAGATCAAAAAGTGCAAGAAAAAATTTAAAATGCTGACTTTGTTTAGCTATGGAGTGAGCAATGATTGGACTGTTATACATACACATTATAACTTAAATGTGAAGAGATAAAAAGTAAATGAGTTGAATTTTGCCTTAACATTAAGTACCAATTGAAAATATTTGTAATGTATATACATACAAAAGTAGTTACCTGAGCCAGGTGTTGATAGTGTCAGCCATTGTTTATTGGATTGGAGTGAGAGCTCTCGAATGTTAAATGTTTAATTTGAAGGAAAGACAAAAACACTGTTTTTACCATTGACTATACAAGCCATATGTTAAGAGATTTTAAAATTATAGATTATCTGCTAAGTATTGAAAATAAACTCTTATGCAAACTATGTGTGACATTCGTCAAACTATGTATGTTGGTGAATTGAGAAATAATAAAAATTGCTGCTGCTATGAACATGTTTTGGGGATTTTCTTGCCAATATTTTTTAACATACAACTATTTATGCATATTTCAAAAATGAAGACATAAATTTTTTAAACGAGAATTCGTTAGTCACTTTGTATTTGCTCAATTTCAATATTTTCAATTTAATACATTTTGGGTGTTATGTATAATTTTCAGCTTGGCAATAATAGCATAAAGGTAATGAATGACCCTTGTGACATTTCATGCGGTAAGTGTCAAAAACAACATTACAACATTATATGTATGCAGCTTTCCGGATTGCTAATCGATTGATGCCACCAAAACTCTCCCGTTAAGATTTAGACTTAAGTAAAAATACTGATGACCTAAATAATCTTTTAAAAACAACAAATTTCCAATGAAGTTTCTGCTCAAACCATAGTTGGTTTCATGCAAAGCAGCATTGTATATGAATATAATAACCTGTTTTTTACTCTTCCTCATTTAAAATTAATTTCTCTTTTTTAAAGCTATTATATAATGTTTTTGAAATTAATTGTAAGGATCGGAACATTGTTCAGTGGACAACAACAACAACCTTCAAGACAATTCAATTTTCACTTCCAAAATATTTTATACACGGCATACAAAAACCATAAGCAATTTGTTTCTTACCGGCCCCTTCCTAAATTAGTCGGCACTAGTTACTGATCTTAAATCTTAATTCTTAAAGGCCTCCATGCCTCAATTCTTCTGTCAGTCTATTAACTATTGCCTTGTGCTTGTGTGTGATTGTGATTACGATATACAAAGCGGAAACAAGGAGTAGCCAGCCCCTCAGCGATAAACCATAACCTTCACCTAATAAGAGTGAGTTTGCAGAAGGAAAACAACTTTGATTATTCCAGCTTGTTCTAAGTATTGACGGTTGGGAATAAGGGTGGAGAAAAAAGTCATTTTCAGCCAAATCTTTATTAATTGAAGCAAATGAAGTTACCGAATGCGTACAGATTTTTATGTGGTATCCGTTTGCAGTTTTTTGTATCCTACCTTGCAAATAAAACCTAGCATTTTGGTGTACTACATGATAATAATCAAGAAGGGAAGAACAACGTATATGCTTAAGTTGTAGCCCTACTAGGGATTGTTTATTTAAGACTTACTTATCCACATTAGGCAGACACACACAATAACCAAGACGTGAAACACTTTAGTACTGACTAAAACTTATGCTCTGAACAGGCTAACTTACCTACACATTTCACGAGGTTACCAGTGTAAACTAACTCGTGATACAAAATGCACGAACAAAGGAAATCACTATCGAATCATTTCCGACTTCTGTGACAAACATGCTAAAAATTAACATAATAAATGTGGTCATATAAATTATAACCATGAAATAGGAGCTATTCATACACAATGCCGATATATGGTCACCAAAATTTGCGTTATTCGGCGAATTATGATGAGGGCTCTTCACTGACCTTGACTTAGTTTCCCTAGAAATAACCTATAATGTATGACATGCGTAGTTGTGCATCATGCATTGTGTCTGTCTGACTGTCTATGAATCTTCTCTATAAAAATAATAACAAATATGCGACAATGCAAAATACAACCGTGTGCCATGCAAGGACCACTGTTAACTAATCAGCGAGTAGCTGCACTACAACCAGTTCGATTTTTCAAGTAACCAAATCTCAAGCAAATTCATGACCTTTTCTACTGATTGTATGTGCGTATGCTATATCAATAGTAGCGTCTTGATAGATTGTTTACATGTTATAAAAGTACGCAAAAGCGTATTGAAAGAATCTTACGCAACTGTAACCTTAACTACGCTATATGTGATACTATATTACTGATCGACTAATTTACACTACTTGTGTACCTATAGACTTACGATTTTTGACAGTGACGGAAGAAAATTATGGTAAAAGAATGTCAATAAGGAATGATATTGACCTGCTAAGCAAGAACACAAGGAACAATGTAATTAACAATAACATAAAATATCCGTAGTCCGCAGGCTACGCTCAAACGTTGAGTACTACACATATAATGAGTCTCACCTTTAATTTTTTTGATCCCCACTTGACCTCACCGCTGAACCTGTTCATATTTCTCAAAGCCAAACATTGTATATACATACATAAGCAATAGTGCACTGATGACTGATAAACTGATTGACGATCCAATAATTGCAGTACCACGTGGTTATTTATCATCATATGATTATATGCTATTTCCTCCTTGCGTGAGCGTGCAAACGCATGGGATGATTGTCACAATGCGTGTGGTCGTATGTAAAATGCAATACAAATTCCAACGTTTGCAACTGCATAATATCGTTTTACTTATCACAAGACATGTCAATGATTTGTAGAAGAGTAACCTATTTGACTGGCCTTAAGCCGATTCTTAAGGGTAGTGAGTATTATTGTTATTACTCAGTAACTGAGGTATTTCATGCAAGGTAGAAAAAATCACGAAGAATTTGAGGAATCACGCTAGGTAATTGCTCAGTGTAGAAGTAGCGTTCTCGTGATGTTGTTTGGCGTTCCCCTGTTCCAACCAAAGTTGTTTTCCGCACCATCCGAATTCACTGTTCCCTAATTTAGTGAATCGCAAAACGCGGAGGATCAAAATGGAAAACCCGGAAGGAGCCCAGCGGTGCAATAAGTCTAGCGGCCTTTTCGTAAAAACCTTTTTTGGGTTCATTTTTAAGCTCATTCTTACCTTGGCGTGTTTTATGGTGTATCTTGTGATTATCCCAACGTGTCTTCTGTTTCTTATACCGCTTTTCGTATATAGGTAAATCTATGCGTAATACTTTAGTTATCAATGCCAGCTTACTAAATGTAATTTGTTTCAAAGTAAATTTTAAAATTTATTAATATGAAATGATACAGGTTGGTAGTAATAATTGCTCAAAAAATTTTCAAGCCTGACTGGGTGGGAATAATGAGCACTAGAGATGCACTCGTTGGCTTGGATAACGTCACAGACCATTGTGAATGCATGGTAACTATTCTTTTAACACTAAAAGGAGAAGCTGATATGCAACTAATACATGAAGTATTCCAAAAAGAAGTGATAAACGGCAAAAATTCCAAAGGTCAGCTATGTTATCGGAAGCTCCAGCACTACTTTGAAAATTGGTTAGGTTTTACATTCTGGAAAAAGGAGAAAAACTTCCGACTGGAAGATCACGTGCGGGAGTTGGATTTAGCAGAAACGACTGACGACCCTAACAATAACAGTGACGTGGTTACAGAGGAACAGCTTTTACAAGCCATGGGAACTTTAGCCACCAAAGCGTTCCCTGTTGGGATGTCCCCTTGGGAGGCCCTTATCGTAAAAAAGTACAAAAAGGAGAATCCAAAGATACATTGTAACGTCAAACCAACAGTTCCTTTGACTCCAGTGAACACAAAGGACGAAAAAGATGCTGAATTCGCCGTAGTTTTACGTATACATCATGCCATTGGAGATGGATTTTCAATCATGAAGCTTATCATGGCTAATTTATGCAATGGTACTTTAAGTGTTGTTCCAAAAGCACCAGTCCGTAATATTTCTCCATTCAAGAAGTTTTGCCAATACCTTGCCATTTTATACTTAACTCCTTACTACCACTTGTTGCAATTTTTCTTCAACATTGACAGAACCATTTGGCACCTTCCTTCAAACAAGCTAACAAAAAAGTGGCAGTTTGGAATGAGTGAAAAATTGTCCTTTGCGGAAGTAAAAGACATTAGCACTAAACATGGCGTTTGTGTTACTGCAACACTACTTGCCGGAGTTGCTGGAGGAATTCACAACTTTTTGAAGAAACAGGGTAAAGCCAGAAAAAATACTAGAGTTATGCGTGGTTTGAGCCCTATGCCTTGGAAAAATCATCCCATGGAAACTTTAGTCAATCATTGGTATTTTGTCCGTAGAATTATTATTTATTTTGTGTTGTAAAAATTACTTTTAGTGTTGAGTTTTCTTGTGAAGTCTTTTTTATTTTAAATTGCAGGACAGTGGGTGTGTTTGATATTCCCGTGCATGTAGCAAGTCCTCGCAAAAGAATGCAAGTTGCCAATAAGACTATAGAAAACTTAAAGAGGTCTCCGATCCTTTTGACTAACTTTTTGACTGTTCCATTCATGCTGGGAGTTCCAAAATGGTTGACTGACTTTTGGGGAACCAACTGGATGACAACCATGATTATTTCAAACTTTCCTGGACCAGATTTTCCGGGTTGTGCATTTTATGAAAAGTATTATATTGATGACGTGATCAGTTGGGTTCCACACATGCGGGGTTGTGCAAGTAAGTACTGCTAAGATTCCCTTGTGAACTTTTTCAATGTTTAAGCCAATATAAAAATGCTATGTTGCTGAAATTATAGGTTTGGGGATAATGTTTCTCTCGTACAATGGAGGGGTGAGAGTATCTCTTTCCGTTGATAAAGCCATAATCAAAAATCAGCAGGAATTGGATAATCTGTCTTTTCACATTACACAAGAATTTATTAATTTAAGATCTCTTCAGCCAGTTGCTGAAATAGTTGTTTAACCAGAGTAAGTTAATTAAATAGTGGAGTGCCAACTACAGCCAACAACACTTTCGTCGCAAAAGTTTAAGGCTAGAGGTTTTATAGGGTAAGCTTGAACGAAAATCTAAAAAGAAGGAAATCAGTTAATAAATCTCAATTACTGATTGACACACGTTTTAAAGCAATAAATTAGTCACAATTATTTTATTTTACATGATCCTCAAACCGAACCGAAAATGAGTTGAATAGACATATTTTCGTTGTTATAATATTAATTTATTGACTATTATTAACTATCATTATCATCAGCGTAAACATTTATAGTTATATGATACATACAATGTAGAAATACGCAACATCAACATATTACGCAACATCAATGGGAATCGAAAGGTGAATCCTTACTAGTTTCACCAAAGTGCATATTACATATAAATATTTGTTTTCCTAATCAATATTAAAAACTTAAATAGATCATTTCAAACCAGCTTTTTTATATAAATAAAATACATACATATAAATATAGTAGGTATATAGTGGAGAAGACATATTCACTTGATGTGACTCTATTTATTACATTAAGTCAAGCGGTTTAATCATCATCTTTCGAGTCAGATGAACTTTCATATCGGGTGTTTTCATACTGGGGTTCTCCAGATGTCTAAATTTACATAGGTAATACATATTATATAGTTAATTTTTTGAACAAGGAAAAAATACGAGATGATACTGCAACTAATATCAAACCTTATTGTCGATGAGAGCACTGCCTTTACACTTTCTGAGCTTTGCCCTTCTGTTCTGAAACCAAGTCTTGACTTGTCTATCCGACAAGCCTAGAGATTGCGCCAGCTTCTTTCTGTCATTAGCATTGAGATACTTGTGCTGAACAAAGGCCTTTTCCAGTTGAGAAGTCTGAGAATTATTAAATCTAATCTGACCACCTTTTCGTTTACAGTTCGGCGTGTACATAGTCCGAGCTAAGGGATACAATGGATCTGAAATATAGGAAAGCAATATTTTATGTGTTTGTCAACTTTTGATAATTGTGTATATATGTAAGTATTTAAAATAGTTGCAAGACAAAGATAGCCAAATGGAATCCAACAGCCCAATGGGCTAACCGGTTAGTTATTTAAAGAAACATTTTAAAATATTTTACACGCGTCCCACCTGCCCCACCTTCATGCATTATGAAACAAGCCTATTTTATGGCAGTTATGCAAACATTTCCTCCCAATTTCATACGGCTTCGATTCTGAGCTTTGGGAGTTTTGGGCCGTTTTCAGTGCATGTTTACCTCCAGTCTTGAACGATTTCATGAAAGATCATAAGCCAAGTCAATGAATTACTTTCATTTGAATGCAATCTGTCAATCAAACTGGATTAAGTTCTCAAACAAACTGATAGTGGTATCTTAATTATGGCAATGAAACGAAATATTACATATTATATTTAGAACACTTAAAAAGTGTGAATACATTTTGTTATTTAACACGAGGGATAATGTAAAATTGATCGGCTTGGTTGTATGTTACAGCTTTAATGAGGACGATCATACCATACTAGGTATATGTATTATACTCTTTTTGCTTATGTATACATGAAAGTAATTTCTTTTCTTAACTTTTTAATTTAAATGAGTCTTTGTACAATAAAGATTATCGTCACGTTCTACTCCTTATGTATGAATACAGTTTATAAGTAGGCATGTATTTCTTATTTTATAGGTAAATGTGTATTAACGAATATAATGCTGTTGACATTTGTCGGGATCAGGCTGGACTATAAGTTTCTTTTGGGAATCCACAATAATTTCAAGTATTTTATACATATTATCGCCAGAGCTTGTCATTATATTTGCTTACGTTGAAAAAATTACTGAGACTCTAATTAATATATTTATGCACCCAAGCAAGTATGCATGTATGTATTATCTACACACTCACAATCACCATAGTTCAGCTTATTTTATTTTATTCATCCAAAATTGTACATTTATAATTGTATAGTTTCATTGTAGCCGCATTTTGATTCGAAACGATAATATTTGGACATTACATTTGTACACATTTAGTCCATATGATTTAAGAAAGAATAATAATTTTAAAAACCTTGACTGTTGCTATATTATATGTACGTGGTACATACCTTACCTTGTATGTTCGTCAAAATAAGTACAAAATCAAAAGCAGATGAAGCATCTCGTTATCTAATATACGATTTGGTTGATATATAGCACTTTCAGAGTGTGCATATAAAATTTCCAACAATCAAAAGTATGTACTTCTTTTTAATTCAATGCCTTGCTTAGTAGTATTTAAAACTCTGTTTGCAAGCAGAAGATTACACTGGTAAAGTCTTTATCGGCCTAAATCTATGACAAAATTTTAAGAGGCAAGAGACATTTTCTCTAGCACATTAAAATTACAGGTTTACCTACATCAAAGTAATTACCGAAATAGGTACCAGGGCATATCTTGACAGTTAACTTCCGACGATTATATATATTTAATTAGTTTTGTCCGTATATACATTGTATCTTGGAAATTGTTCACAACTCATCCGCAGCTGTATCAAACGTTTGTATACATTTTTATACCAAACTTGATCAATAATTGTATGAAGATTGTGTAAAAACCTAACAGAACCCATTGTTACCGCGTACTTGGTCGATTGATAGTAAACATTACTGGAAAAGGATTAGAGGATTAGTTTTAATGCGTCATTGCTTTTGAGATTGTATATGACATTATCGTTATCATAATGATTGGAATTGGTTATAGTTGTTACCCCGCTAACTGTCCCTCACGTACACACATTAATTGCTAATGTAAGTAGGCAATCCAAGCTCAACAGAAAAATTGAGCATCCATAAATTGGATAGAATTGTTAACTTTTTAAAATTGTGCTGAGATTAAGTTGGATTACTTGATTTACTTTGGAGGATCGTAATATTTTACAAGACACTTAACATTGGGGCTTATGGCTTAGACTTCAGTTCCATGTGAATGCATAATATGCATTACATGCAAACATAAATATTAGGCCGAGTACCTAATCCCTACAATCGGTGAGCTGTGATAATAATAATATGGTTGCCAGGTTATTTAAGGTACGCAGAATGTAAGCAATTGTTCGTTTGTAATCTTAAATTATGCTTATTCAATCTCAGGATTAAAAACTGTAGTCATCAATGTATTAAAAATGTTGCATTGCTCTAATTTTTAAGAACAGGATCTTAAGCGAAAGTAAAAATGCCCGGAACATTATCATCATAGTATATAGTTCAATATTTGATTGTTTACGTGCCACAAACATTGAGACAAACAAGAATACCGGCATTTTGCTGAAATGCTTGCAATCAAAACAAATCATACATTATATGGACATATTCAGACAAACAACAAAATGTACATAATACGCATGTATACTATGCTGTGAAACAAAGATGTTCCTAATTTTTCATGAAATGAATGCAATCCATCATGTAAATTTGACACAATACCAATAAACTCGATTTCTTCATGATACCTTTTCCTTTTGTAAAGTTCCGACAAGCGACATGTTGATAAGATATAGTCTCCAAATGCTTTTCCAATGATTATTTTTGAGTATTTATGAAAAGATGCAAACAAAAGTAATCCCAAGGATTTAAAAAATTGATTTGAGAACATATTTCTTTGAGTAACTCACAATGTATTCTCTCGTTCATGAAGTATCTCTTGTCTTGAAATGTATCCCCAACGTTGAACGACATAGGAATGCCAAAATGTCCAATATAGCTTTGATACGAGCTCCACTCCATGCCAGGTGGGAAATGTCCATGTTGCCAATCCAATCCACTATGCCGACCATGGTTTAGCTGGTATGCAAGCACGTTCGCGTAACTGCTACTTGACCCTACATCGGCATTATTAAAATCTCTGGGGCTACTAGAAATCGGTCCAACAGGTAAAATCACAGGGATGCCACCATAAGGCAAAAGCATCCTTGATGAACCATTACTATTAGCTTCCAAATCTCGTACTTCATTAAGTCTACTAGATGCCCCTGATGATTCATTCCATTCTTCTTTAATTTTCTTACTTTCCAACTCTTTAGGTGATGTAGATCTTGCATACTTCTCATTCTCAACACCCCTTTGACCAGAAATATCCTTTGAAGCCCATTCTGTCTTCAGCTTGTCACACTTTACACGATAATCTTCGGCTTTTTCTTCCAACTTATTGTTTTCAACTAATAAGTCGTCAATACGGAAAGATTTAACACCTGTCATGCTTACTAAAAGTGAAACTCCCAACAAAGGAGGGGGAAAATGTGTTGATAATTGGATAAACGGTGATTTCAAACTGACACTGGTTTAGCGAGGCCGATTCGATTCCTTGAATTTGTATGCGTTGCAACATTGGCATTGACAAACAATATGAATTGGCTTGTCTACAGTATTCAATGCGAATGTCAAATGACACAAATGCAATCTTATAGTTTTCAAAGGCCTTCAATAATCACAGTAATATTTGTAAACACCGTTTTTAATTGAATGGTTAAACTTAACACGATTGTTATTGTAGTTTACTGGTGGTAATACTAGAGTTACTCAACACATTAGATGTTTCAGTAGATAAAGTATTACAGTCGGTATTCTTAAATATTTCACTCGAAATATCCAAATACAATGAGCAGATGAAGCCAATTAGAAGGCTGTAAAAAGGGGAGATGGTCATCCGTTCAAGGTGCATATAAGAATAACAGTAAAGTCATAAAAAAGACAACACGGTAGCTGAAGCGTAATCTAGGATTGACAGACGCTGGATTTGGATGGAGTGAATGTTTGATAAGATTAGCTTTATTGCCTGAGTAATTGGCTCATCCGTACTTACTTAAGGGTTATGTATAGACGCAGTCATTATTATGTGTCACCTGCCAAGAACCATGTATTACTAACAATAATTTACACTCCATGGTCATTGTGTAGTGGTAAATGGCATTGTTACAATATCAATCTACAAAAATGAAATTGATGTATCCACTAATCGCTGGAGCTAAAACATCCATTTTGGAGATTAGAATAATGCGCTATAATGCTACAAATATGTTTATATATAATATATATATGTAATATATTATGCCACATACATGAATTCAACTAGCCCATACTTGATCTGTTATATTATTTCTTTATTTCCTTATACTGCATCTGTCTGGTTCTATGTAATTCGGTAGCAGCAACGTTCATTTGTTACAATGGTAAACAAACTTATGTACACATGTTTGATCTGCATTCAAGTTTATGAGAAGAAAATTTCGAGTGAAGAAAGATAGTTATTAATACGGAGTTAGGTAAATATCTCTGAAACCCAATAAGCCTTCTTATTTTTAACTCACTCTAATACAACGACAGTTAAAAATGATACTGGGTTATCATTAAATTAACCCCACATTCAATACTGGTGTTTATTTTATTCACAGTAGTCATATTATCAATATAATGAGATTTAGCCGATGACAGCTAAAGGGGCAACAGGACACAATTATTCAGGAATCGATCATTAAACCTACTGAGTCAGAATCCTTCATAAAATTGCAATAAAAGATTTTATGTATTGAAATTATATAGTGATATGGCTATTTATACATAAAAACTCGAACAAGTTAGAAGTTTAACGTTTTAAGTCGTAAAATATCAAATCACATATCCATTTTAAAAACTTGTAATTTGCATTGTGAATAATGCAAATCAACATTAGTCTAAGTGATGATACACGCATAATGTAATTGTAAATTGTAAGGGTATATATATACATGTACATATATGAATATATACATATGTACTCAGAATACACGTGCTTTTCTCGCACCTGGCCAGATGGTTTACAAAATGAGATTCATATTCAGTTACCATAACTCAGTAATCAAAAAGCAAACCCCACAGGCCCTTTCATCCTTCTTTAGCAAACCATTTATTACATACATCCCCAACAATGACAATAGTGTGCTGCACTATGTATATATGAGCATCTTCTTCCCATTAATTTTTATGTAAAAGTATGTGTGCATGGATATATCTATGCATTTTGCCATTAAGCGATCACTTTTTTACATCTTACAAGATGTAGTAAAATGGTGAATATTACACACTTTTTTAGTCAGTTACAAAATCTCAGTCAGTGGACGAGTAGCACCTAAAAATGAGAGTGTGAGTTGACGCTTCTTCTCTCTATTTGTGAGCTTTGTTGCACGCGCAACAGTGCAGATTCAATTTTTTGTTGTGTAAAATTTAGTTTCTAAAAAGAGAAGAAAATAAGATTGCTGGAAACTGTTTCCTATTATTACGAGTATATCTGTAGAGGAGAGTGACTTTGGTAAATAAATTCACCCCAGAAGCGTTGGTGATATAAAAATCATGACACTGAAAGGGTTTTGTGCTTCCGTGAATGTAAACAGTAGCAGAGATAAGTTTGTGTTAGATTGTACTAATGGGTACAAAGGAAAAAGCATGGGGTTCGGAGGCAACTTAAGGGGAATATTTCATCGGAAAATGAGTGTATTCTCTGTATCCATTTTACTGATAAGCATTTTCCTCTTCCAAAGAACAGCTGCCACCGTTGGAGGAACCAAGTCAGACTTACAAGGGAAAAGAGAGGATTTGTTTTCATCAACTTCCAAACTTGAGGATCTAGTTGAACATGAATTACAGATTGTTGAGCTACTGGATACCTTTGTTGAGTTTACAGTCAACAGAGCAAACACTATAAAAACGTAAGTTGCCCTAAATCACAGAGTCCAACACGGGTGAATTTTATATGATGTAGTATTTGTTATAATGTAATATAGATCGCTTGTTTTCTTACAATGTCATTAACCATCCTAAATATAAAGCGTGAAAAATAGTACTAGGCTTGAAATCACATAGCTCATGAAATTCTAATTGCAATCCGAGATTTATAGATTTGCTCTAGTCATCGTATGTAAATATAGTTTTAGTTGATTGCACTGTTTTAAAACTTTGAATACCGTAATCAGCGTAAAGATAATTTCTTGTACCAGACGCAGTACAGAATATCAAATGATGATGTACAACAATACGAGTTATTAATTGCCGAAATGGGATTGCCACATCCTGTGTAGAATCGGTTCAAGAATATAATGCTACTAGTAACTGACCTGTATCTATTACAATTAAATGTAATTACGCTCCTGAGAACATGCAAATCAAAGTCAACACAAGCGTACAAATTTAATGATAATTGGGGCTCAGTATGAACACCATGTACTTAAAAATGACATGAAAATTACTGGTGAAGACGAGTGGCCTGTCATCTTCAAAAATTTATTTATTACATGCACGCCCGCGTCTATTGATTAATTAATGGTACATTATACATTAGTTTGTTTAAAGAGTTTCCTCAATGATCTCTCCAAGATCTGCAAACAAACTACTAATGCAAAGATAGTGCAACGAAAATGAAACAGAAAGTCTGTCCTAATTTCGTACTGAAAGTTCAGCAGAAAAAATGTATCACCAAGCAAACCGCTCATAAAAGCGTGTTTTAAAATTGTTTGCAATGTATTCACAAAAGCCTACATTATGTATCCATTCAACTAACAGTTTCTAATGTTTTCATTGTCTAGCTACATCAACTCTCAAAAACAATTCTTATTGAGTGGACGCACTCATCCGAAGGAGATTGTTGAGCACCCAGTTGACGCGTACTTGCTTCTTCGTCGGCTCACTGCAGACTGGGAAGATGTCCAGATGTCTTTGCATGCGATCTCAAATTATAGTACAGGTGAGTGAAAAAGAAAGATAAAAATCCTGCCTTTCTAACAATGAGGTACTATCTATTTGAAAGCTATGAATAGTACAAATTAGCATCTTGATTTAAAGTACATTATTGGCTTTAGCATCTTATTTCATCAAGATTCTTAACTCTTTTAAATATATGATGATGTGATGTTGCTGACGTGCGTATTTACACCAACTGCAACAAGGGTATGTTTGCGTACTACTTGAGTAGGTACATACATTTGCATGGTTTGGACTGTCTGGGTGATTCAGACACGATGTTCAATGCAATGCACCTGTGAAGATCTGAACATGAGGACGTTTGGGATTTCATTGATTGTTATTCGAAAATAAATAAACAACACGACATCAGCTTCTGTGAGATATTCTTGTGTTGGCTCTAATTTTTCGCACATCCACATTACATTCGGCACCTTCGTAGTAGTCAAACGTTAAAACAGGGTGAGTTGCGAATTGAAATGCCTAAAATGCAATAAACGAATGTATGTTTGAGGTTTCCAACCGCATGGTTTAGAAAACCGAGACTTGTAGTTAAACACGTGAAACAAATTGACAACGATATGTTATGCAAATTTTAAAGTAATTTTTTGTGTGATTGAAAATCCCTTCTGTCACCATTAAAAAGAGGAAATGCATGGAGTTACATGCATTCATCACATTACTACCTTCTGCTTTTTTATATTTCTCCCTTGTAAAATTCAAAAGCCTACGACTGCATGATACTGTTAAACATGACTTCATTACTAGGTCACTGTAGGTACAAAGACTTTAGCAACCAAAATAATGCATAACATGTGTATTCCTGTAAAAATATATAATCTGATACGCAGAGCAGAAAGTCACCAAGGGAGTTGATTATGACACGATTCGTTTTTGGATAAAACATGCATAAAAATGACACGTTGCTTTTGTTTATTGCAAAATAGTCATGATACATTCATTTATTCATGAATTAGTAATCCGTGGGAAGTGAAACCACAATTTTATGAAATGCACACATTTTGTCTGACTGATAAATGCAGTGATCATGTCTTTTATTTTCGTCGTTTAATATACATTTTGTGGCATAGCATTATATTTTCTACCGTCATACAAAGAAGTACCCACGTTTTGACAGATCGTGCAACTGATGCATTTTTTTCAAATTTAAGAATTGTAAAGTCTTTGGAAATTTAGCTTTAAAAAAAGATATGATAGTTGTTTCGCTTACTTCCATTAAGCCTCGATGCATAGCAATATAAATTGAATTCATAATTTAAAATAATACAATGCACACAACAACAAGGACTTAAAATAGAAAACCACATAGTGCATAAAAGTACCCTTGCGCAATACAACATCAATTGAATTTCTTTTCTGTTCTAAACACTTGTTTTATCAAAGTACAAAATATCGGAATCGCATCTTCTTGTACTTTTACAACAAATTGGTGGTAAAATACAAGGTTTATGTTTAAAACACGATTTACTTGTTTATGTGTACACTGATTTTTCGTGTTGTACCTTTTCATAAAAATACTACTTTCATGCCTCACGGTCTAGCTCATCTTCCATGAACAAATAGTCACAAGTAAGATAGTAGGTGTGCATTTGTCAAAGGCAGTGATTATTATGTACTTAACTGTCCTATAGGATTTGCATCGCTAGTTTGCTTTGCTTTGCTTCCTATCTTGTATGTTTCAAAGTATTTGGAACGTTTATGCATTAACATATCTCCGGTATTGAAACCCTTTATGTATTTTAACGACATCGCAGAATGATTAAAATTTCTGTCCCGGCTTTGTTTTTGTTATCGTGTAATAATGGGGCTTTTATGGGAAGATACTTAAAATTTATAAAACTTCATGGCTTTTTATCTTCAACGTCTTCGATGTGATTAAAATAAATTTTACCAGACAAAAGTATACCTACAAGAACCAAAAGGATGTTTCCTTTGTCATCTGTATAATATTATATTTAATATTCCTGGGTGAATAATAAAGCTTGTAAAATCTTTGTTTAATTTGCCAATATACCTTATTAGCTGTGACTTGCTCTGCATTTTTAATCTCGCCAGTGAGTCACTAATGAGTTGAATGGCTTTTGAGTACGAATGAAAATCATCAAAGAAGTCCGTAATTTTAAAAAGTTGCAGTAAAAGCTTTCAAGTGCATGCAAACTTTAAATTTGAGGAATATGCATAGACAGCACATTACTGCTATTTTAATGCGCAGTGCGCTGCACATGACGCCTAATGTGTGAACTTGCGTGAAATGCAAAGCTGCAAACTTAATTAGTTTATTTTTGGTGCTGAATAGCACATCTGACTTGCAATGGCTAATGGACAAATTATGACTGAGTTGATGCCTTAAAATCGCTTTAAAGACCCAAACTGTAAGTAGCCAATACGGCCTGTTGTAAATGTTTTATGAAAGATAGTTCAACCTTAACCATTTGTACACTCCATCCAGTACGTGTGCCATTATGATTGACTATTTCTATTCATTTCTTGCCTTCTGAGTGAGCCACTTCCGTGGTCATTACATGAGGGTATGAAAGCACATATTTCTCAGACATGAATTCAATTTTTTACTGCCTTCAGTCGATATCCGCCAATATATATCCCGTCGGCTTGTATGCATTTTAAATCAAATGCACCTGCACCTGGCAAAAGAAAAATTGAGTTAGCAACATCATCCTAAATCATGGTACTTGGCCGTCTGACGGTAATCATCTTGTTTAATTCCTCAGCTGTCAGGTATTTTACATGATTTTAGCCTATATATTGCAAGGCAACAGATGCTGACCAAATTAATGATAAATTCATAAAGGAGAGGGACTAACACATGCCCAAAATGAATTGAACTATTTTAATTGTTAAGTGATGCCCAAAATTCACAAACACTTAGTTCAGATTAATAAATATACAAAGTATATTATATCGTCAATTTATTTGTTCTCCAATAAATACCTATTTAGTTCATTGGATTTGGATGCCATATTAGACTGTAAAAGACACTGAAGGGCTTTTAAGTTCATATTAATTTACGATGATTTAAACGATGTGTTTCACAAAAGACATGACAGTATTTATCACACTTGATTGACTCTTGACTCCACATTCATTTTTTATTACCGTTTCCAAAAGCAACATAAAATTAAGCCAAGCATATCACATGTTTCGTCTATCTTAAACATGGTGCTAATGATGCCAAAAGAGTGTTTTGATTTAGCTAGACACTTCAATAAAAAGTCAATTTTAATCGAGTTTCTTCTGTCAGACGAACAAAGAAATATTCATAAATGTATTGCCCAGTAACGCACTACATTGCTCTTTTATGGAAATAGTTCACCAGAAATTGCATATCATTACGTCTCATTAGTACTGCACTGGATGAGCAGAACATGACTTGCAGTGTCACTCAGTAAGTATAGCCTAATAACAAAAAGACAATGACAGCTCCTCACTTAGCTTGTGTAACAACCGAGCCATCATATCACCGCAAAGAAGTACTCTTGTACCCTCAGGCACGCACGATCCCCTCATAGATGGAAGGAATGACCATGAGCTCCTTAATGTGCAAAATGTATTTAATGCCATTACCATTCTTCTTATTACAGTAAGTATTACTAGAAACCATTAAATATGCATTGCAATTGAAAGTGAAGGAGCCCTTAACGTTGGTCATTACAAACTTCAATTAGCCCGAATACCATAATTTTATGTGCTTTGCATTGGTAGTCTCCACAAAACTAACTACATTTCTTAAAGTGACTACAAGACACACAAGTAAGCGTGCGTTATTAAAGGGGCTAGTGTCACACAGCTATTATTTTATGGTTAGCCTACTATAAAGATAGCATACTACAGTCCATAGCAGAAATGGGTAAAAAGGGAAATGAAAAAATGTAAGTTTTCATAGCCAATTGAGTGTTGTACGAATAATATGGCCGCACTATTTCATCCATCCACAACATTTACTTAAAAAGACCCGTTTTCACATTTGTCAACCACTGTATTTACATCTTATTATAAGCCTTCATGCAAACTGATAAAATGTACTGCTAAACAAGGAATGTAAAATTGGACTTCTCTTATGGTTGACGACGAGAGGTTTTCACAAGGATACGAACTTAGTTGCTGTGTCATCATCGTCAAAAAGGGCTTTCAAAGTTCTTCCATTTTTTAACAAGCAAACAAGACTATTTCCGACTTGTGCGCGCTGCGAGTATGCTACCTACCTCACACATTCAAACAAAAAAAAACGATGTGCAAAATAATCACAGTTTGGTGTTCAAGGCATGTATACATGCAGCAGCTGCCGTTGCCATGTATCATCATCATACTTTGTTGTTGTTTTTTATTCATCATCATGAAAGAAGCAGTCATCATAATAGTGCAAGGACTGCAGAAGAATGTGAATAGGTGATTTCAGCAGATGAAGATGATACAGATGCACAAAGAAGATAGACATTTAATGAGTGTTACTGTTACTAACTTGACAGAAGTCAGCAGTGCACATGCATCGTCACAAATCTAGGTCCTTCCTATTTCTGGTTTTTTGAATAAGAATGTGCATTTATGTAGTTATTCATACTGATATCTTTGCTTTAAAAAAGTAAGAGATCTCTCCCTGTGATAGTTATCATCACGCTCTATGAGTTAGAATGAAGTGTGTTATCTTTGAGATTTTTTTCATACTATTTTTGGGCAAAATCAACATTCTGTTTTATAAAATAACAGCTATGATATAATAACAAGAGTAAGATCTATCATAACATTGATGATACACAATAAATTACTTCTTTAGTTCCATGATTCTCAGAAATACCACTTTCGCATCTAACTCAGTCCTATTTTGATTGTTAATCTATGAATTGGAACAAGAATGAAAAGGCACTTGCATAATATAAAGGTGTTCGCTTTTGATAATGGTAATAATAGTAATG
>JAHZNG010004814.1:0-15035 GCA_027744375.1 Orchesellides sinensis
TGCAATTACGAGAAGGGGGAGGATTATATAGAGAATGAGATGGTGGTGGTGGTGGAGGGAAGTGGCCACCCCTTGGATGATTTTCACTGCTCATTCTCAGCTGCTGATGAGGGTTATGATACATATAATGATGCTGATGCCGATGTTTGTGCTGGTGAAGACGGGGATCACCCCCTTGGTAACTATTAATTCTTTTGTGTTGGCGCCTTGTGTAATAATCTGACGTTTGACGATGAAGACTAGGAGTAGTAACTGATTGTTGTGAACAAAATTCAGAGTCACAAGACCCCGCGTAACTATAACTACTTCGGGCAGCTTCTAAATCAGCCATAATAAGACTGTCTGCGCTGCTCGGTGGCACTGAGAATTCTGGATCGTAGCTGTTGTACGTTCGACATGAAGAGTTGCAATCTTTGAACGTTACAGAAGGCTCTTGAGAAGTTAAAGAACAACTTCCGTGAGCCACAAGGGGAACAAACACTTCATGGTTTGGATGAGTACAGTCCGTCGAAAGTGTTTCTGGAGATCGTTTTGGTAACTGAGTTTTCATCGAAGAGGAGCCCTTGGAGGAGGAGTTTGGGGTTTGGGAAATTCCTTTGTTATTTGCTGCGTTGGGGCAACCGTAGATTCGTACTATGCAGAGAACTACCAAAGCTGCAAAGATCACAAATGAGAAGATCCAAAGAGACGCGACCGTTGTGTGTCTCCGCATTTGGGCCATGTGGAGCTTTGATGGATCTATATAACGTTAGCATTTTAAAACATTAAAACTAATTCTTTTGCCAGTACATTGCATTTCATAGTTTTCTGCTTGAGATCTACTGCAACTTGCCTTTCTCAACAACGACATAAGCCATGCTGTGGTTGTAACCCTGTAGACCAGCTACAATGCAGTGATAGACACCAGTATCTGCAATGGTTACATTTTGAAGTAGCAGAGTTGTGGCAAAGAGCTGTTGTCCTAAGGGTCTTATATCAGTTCGAGGAAGCACCTATAAAAATATCAAGAAGATTAAGATGCATAATACTGATTCTCTTTTGAAGTACGAATAATGGACATGTGTCATAACACGGTGTTTGTTGTTATAAGAGAAAGATGAATAAATAAGTACCGAATAGTATTGGCCCTCATAGATGAAAGCATTAATGTCCCCAGTCTTGTTTTCTATTTTCTTAACCCAAACAAACCAAGGATCACCTTCGAAACGGGCAATACACGTGACGTTCCCTTGGTTCCCTTCATATAAAGTGACATTTCTAGGTGTAACGTCCAGAATTTCAGTAGCTCCTTGTAATGCACCTGAATAAGAAAATTGGTTACACATTTTATAACAACATACGAAAATATTTATATGATTTCGTGACATGTTCTCATAATATAGTCTGCTAGTTGTGTCTTACCTCTGACTTGAAGTGTGATTTCATGAACCACTTTCCCAAAAATGTTGATAGCTTCGCACTTATACGTCCCAGAGTCATCTTTGCTGAGATTATTTAGCTTTAGATAGGAATATCCCTCCATTGGTACTGTATAGTTTTTGCTACCCTACAAATGATAAGGCATTTGAAAATTAAAATCCTTCGAAAAAACACTTAAGAGTAAAGAAAACAAAAAATCTGAGCAGAAAGCATGTTGATATTATTTTTAACTGCATGCATGTCCAACTTACCCTTCTCCACGAGACAAGAGGCTTGGGATTTCCACTCGCTTCACACTTCAACAAAATATTCTCTCCTTTGTGAGCTTGTGTCCGGTCGTCAGAAAATAAACCCTTGGCAAATTCCGGCTCAGAGTACGGCACGGAGACTTTTGTGTTTTCTGATGTTGGCTTTGGTAAAATATTTCCGAATGGATCATCCTGGCCTGTGAATTTAGAAACATCATTGATTAGCAAACCACCGCCATTATAAGTATAACTCAAGTCTCTAGCATAACAAATATACCAAGATAAATTGATAAATAAATAAATCGATTGAGCACACCGAAGACGTGTGATTGATATTAAAACTATAACAGTCACCCAGTTAAATTGTTGTACGCTAGGTATGTGAAGCTTTGTCTAAATTGTTTCCATAATCAAAATGCTGAAAGCAATGTGTGTTACCTCTCCCCTCTCCAATCAATCAGTCAAGCGTACATCAGCAATATTTACTCTAAATACTCTAAATAAGTTTTTACAGCTTTTTATGGATCTGCTTACTATGTACTACCTACATAATAATTATGAATATCAGGATCAGCATACCAATGACTAAATTTGTATGCAGATAACTTAATTCCTGATATGAGCTTATGTAAAATTAGCGGTAAAGGGTTTTCATGGAACGCGCATGCATTTTTGTAAACACATTACACAATGCATTCTTATACATGCAAACTTGGCAATTTTAACTGATAGAATATAAAGTATGTGCAAAATTCCCATTAAATTTAAAGTCTATTAGACACTTAAAGTTGTTTTTGTTTCTCCTTCAAAATTACCATGAAACATTCTCAAGGCAAACATTGTATACATATAATGTATGCTGATTTACTATGCTTTCGAATTTCAGGGTATAAGTTGTGGAAAGACGAAGAATCTTGACAAAGCCTGAGTGTCTTTATCAGATATGGAAAATGATGATTACGACAATTTGTAATGTAGGACAATATATCAAGATATTTTATCTCGCCAAATGTGACAAAATCTGTCCTACTGTTTCGCATATGGAAAAGTTGAGTTGCAAACCATTATATTTTTGTCACGTTTGTCATCATTCATATGCATTAAATGTGTGCGCATGAGAACTGGAAGATAACAATTTTTGGAGATAATCAGAAAAGATCTTACAAAACTACTTTTAAAATTACGGTTGCATATGGAAAGAGAAACTGGACACTTTACTGTGTTTTTTACAAAAACAACAATTAGTAAATGCAGTGAAAATGAAAGACATATGGACATACATATTTAATATTGATACATGGATAAATTAGTATTTAAATGGTATTTTTAAATGCAGAACATAATTGTAGCCACTGGGTTTGACATGTGTCACTCGTAGTGAGAGAACTGCATGTGTAACAAAAAAAAGAGTGACAAGAGGACAAGATAAAACGAAGGACCAGTTGGTTTTGTTGGAGGGGTGATGGCAAATGCTAGTTTGAGAACTTTCTGACTGATTGGGGATTATCAGGAGCAAACAAATCTTTCTGTCTCTCTTACCTGGTTACGTGAGTATGTATGTACTAGAGCACACGTTGGAAAAACAGACACAGAAAGGAAAGAACGTGTGTACTTTATATTTGACACTTTTTTGTTTCTACTTTTTCTACCATATTCATTATTATCTCTTAAAAAAGCATTACTTAAGGTTGTAACCATGCTTGTATTTCGGGCGTTTTCATAAATGGGCTATTTAGAAATTCCGATTAAAATCAATATTTTGACCTGCGAGTAAATCCTAGTATGTTAATGAGCATTCCAATTGCATGAAAAATCTTTTAATGAACTATAAATTTTTGGGTCATACTTTAGTTTACTTGAACATAGACAATTAGCCACGGGAGTCATTTGTATGTGTATATTAAATCCATTTACACACACCTGTGCGTATGTGTAAATGAATTTGGACACGCGAGAATGTTTGACAGCCTCCTCATTAGTATATCCTTTCTCTCTATGTAAAATGTTTTTATTAGTTTATGACACATCAGTCTTTCAATTATTAATGGGATTATTAAAAAGTAATTCAAACGGATTGATTATATGTGTAAATTATTACAAGCAAAATGTTTTTTGTTAAATTATGACACATATAACAAGTATATGCCCCTGTAAAAAATGTTTGTTTTTGTGTTTTCGCATCATACAACAAGATTGGACTACGAAAAGTACGATATTTCTATTTGAAGAGAGATCAAACATGCTATTATTATATTATGAAGTATTTATTCATGTAACCCCCAAATTTACACGTGTAGTTTGAGCTTAAATCGTAATAAAAATTGATTTGCTCTTTGTTGACACAGTGAAGGATGAGGGGGAGATAAGGATTCGTACATGATGTCCACAAGTCTATTTACATGAGATAGATGCATGAAGTACACATTCAGATTATGTATACAACAACCGGAATACACAATTCTCGACGATGAAATTATCATTGGAGTTTTTATGCATGAAATTCTACATGGAACATGGATCATGTTTAAAATATACTGGATCTGGATGCATTAGCCGTATCACTGTTATCTTGCAGTTCGTTCATTTTTTATGGATTACCACACTTATTTGTCACCTAAACCTTCAGACTGGACGAATGTATGGTTAAAAAATCCAATAACTAATCGATGGCTTTATGACTGTCGCCTGTATATGATTTCCCTGTAGCTTAATTACATTCTGTGTTGTATTGATGATCCATAGTTATTTAAAACTATGTAAGTTAATTTACGACGTAATTTAATATAAATTTTTAAAACCTTAAGATGACTTACCAGTAACGGTCAATTGACTTGTATGAAGAGACGTTTCTGCATGGCTTGTGACTTTGCATATGATTTGCCCCGCATCTTCATATTTCACAGAGCGGATTTGAAGATGACAAGGCGTAATTCTTTGGTAACGATCGAAAAATTGGGTGATTCGCTTTCGACTCCCACCCTGTGGACTTCTCTGAGAGACGTAATAAAATGGATTTGTGATAATTAGTAAATATGCAACAATAAGACTAGCAAGCTCTTGTGAGTAATTCAGCTTTACTTTAAAACTAAATGGTAGCTTACCTTATACCATTCACAACTATAGGCACTAGTCTTATTTACAGGACAATCAATATAGACGGTTTCTCCCACATCCACGAGGATTTCCTGTCGAGTGTTTGCTCCACTAATCACAACAGTTTCTATTCGCCAAATTAATAAAACACATGCAGTCATTGTAAAATAGCAAATTTCAAAATTACAAAAACATTATTGTTGTAATTTCCCTAATTATAACAAATGGATTTAAAAACTTCCCGAGATGATTGCTAATTGCATAGGTATGTTTTTAATGACAGCTTGTTATAAACCTATGAAACATTTCATATTAACAAAGTGAATTAGGTACTTTTGCAAACATACCTGGACTTCCGCCTCCTGTTGAATTTTTCTGATTGCGTCGAATCTTCGTCGGACTTGCTTCAGCACCACCTCCTCTCGTACAAACGGAAACGGTACAGAGTGCGTAAGTCATGAGTAACGCGGAGAACACTTGAGGTATCAACGGTCTCCGCTTCATTATTCACCTAACCAAAAAAAAATATGTGTTCTGTTATTCATAATATAATCATTTACTACCAATGTTTCCTTGAGCAATCGCTGCAGCTAACTAGGTTCAGTTACAATTTACAGTATAAAAAAGAAAGCTGACTCTGATATATTAGGTTTCTAAACGGAACAAAAATGAATGCTTTTGTTCTCAGCTAATCCATATCCAAAGTAAAAACAAAGGGCAAGTTGCAACAGAGATTTAACAAAAATTACCATAATATATTTCACTGATACAAATGAATTTAATGCAACTACACACAATACAAGGATTTCAATGCTTACCTAACAAGGTTTCTAATATTATTAGAAAAAACAATCAATACTATTGAATATTACAAAAGGTTGGCTGCCCTTAATCCCAGAATAAATGTTGAGCTTTTGGATGAATGAGACTTTTGTAGTAATCCAAACATGACAATAACTTTCATGTAACGCACAAATCCCAAATAAAAAAATGCTTCAGCCCAGAGATAAAACTGAAACATCAATAAACTAAGAAAGCATCCTGATCTAATCATCTTATTGAATGAAAAAGGTGTATGTGTATGCATGTGTATGATTTATTGAAAGCGTCAGGTTTTTTTCCAATGTGTCTCACTCACACTCTCGTGCTGGCTTCACATCGTTTGATAATCAACTGTCAATTTCATCTATTTTTCTGATGCCTGTCACCCAAAAAATATGAATTGAGCTGTACTGCAACTGGAGCATGAATATTGTAAAGCTCCATGAAGTAATCATGTTCTCCTTCCTGCATGCACATAATCTGTATCGATTCTTTGATGAACATTGTAACGCATGGCTGTGATACGTGTTGAATCTTTGCTTGTCAGAAAAATACCACTGTTATTATTTTTATATATACCTGTTTAAAAACACAATAAGTTTTCATCGTTGACACTTGATAAATCAACATTCACATTCATACAATAATTAAAAGAGATAAAAAAAATTGGCGTCTCCTTCAGATTATCCTCGTCTTGCGCCATATAACTATATTTCTATTTCATTAGGTAAAGAAAAAGGCGTCTGATGAATGGCTATACTAATACTCCATGATATATGAAAATGATAATGAGCCTTAGGTTTAATTAAAAGGGGTAGACTAATTAAGCATTTCAACCTTTCTAAACCATTAAAAACTGTCACATCAGCGTTGGACGATATAACGCTACACATTAACTAAAATTATTTGACATTGCAACTAACAGAACGAAGCCAATGTTAAATTTCATGGTATTCTCAGAACAGAAGAGTGACTTAAGTGAAGTTAATGAATGCCATGTAACATGTAACATCTTAGTACAATAAAATACTAATGATGCATGTCATTTATAAATGACCATAAACGAGCAAAGCACTAATTTGTAAGCATGTATGACATCACCGTTGGAAGTTATCAATGTGTAAAATTAATATATTGCATTTATCCTAGTTCTGGTGCGACCGTAAATGTAACAGTTACCGATTATTACGGTGCATATACACTACAAGTTTTATTATGATAGCTTCATGTATATAGTTTGATACATAAACACATGCAAGAAAAATCGGGCCCTACCACGACGGATTTATTATTTCACATGATGAGTAATTTGTTTGATCCTGAGGGATAATTTATTTATTTATTTTGCATATGTGTCTTAAAAGTACACATTCATAGCTAATTTGAAAAGGCTTCCATGTAATAACATACTGGGTGACCAGGGAAAGGCAATAAAGTGATTTATTGAGGGCACACTCAGCGTTTTTACAACGTCTTGATAATATGGATATGTGATTTTTTGAGCTGAGATAATAATTTGTGTCTGTAGAACGCTTGCATTGTTATCGTTATTATGATGGCCTAGCTAGAGGAGTCGTATTACGCTATAATCCGGAGACCCTACAGCCACAGATTAGTTTGGACTCTTTAAAAGGTTTTTTCATTAGGACGAAGGAACAACATGGCAGCAGTCGTGTTGCCGTTGTATGTCTGCCTTAATGACGTTGCATGACAGCCAGGAGGATTCTGTAAAATTTTACTATTATAAATACGAAAGTTAAGTAAATTGTGAAGGTAAGTCAACAAAAGCCATGTGTCCAACCTTTATATTATGATGATGATGGATGCATAATCCTCCTGACAAACGCACTCCAACACTTGTATTTATATTACCTATGTGTTCCCTGGTATTGCACCAATTTTAGAGCCTTTTTCAAGGAAAACAGTTTTTAGATTTAATGAAAAATCTGTTTTGCTTGGGAGAATATTCAAAAGCCTTTATATGCATTCCCAACTTGTTCTATCAGTTTTTTAAAATTTGCATTAAAAAGGTTAAAATGCTACAAATCTGTTATCGAACTGGTTTTAAATTCCCATTTCGTTTAAAAATCTGCACAAAATCTCTCCTTTTCTTTGAAAGGCCGAAATGCGTATTGCCAAAATATAGATTCTCGTTTAAAGAGGTTGCCTTATGTAGCAGATTAGCTGGCGAAAGAATAATTATTTTAGAAAATAGTAAACAGGCATTTAAAAAAAAATCGTACACGATGTCCAGGATAAAGCATGAACATAAGATTAATCCTATGAATTTAAATGTGTGAATGCGTGTAAATTTAGGAAAGAAAAGCTAAAAATTAAACAAGAAAGTTGGCCGGAATCTGACATGGTGACAGATTGGAGTAGTGAGAACTGTTGATGCATACGATATTTTCATTATATTTAAATTCTGTAAAAGCCAAAATACGCTGTGTGTGATGCTCTCTATACGTGATCCAATTTCTTTTTAGCCGTACATCGTACCTCTCCTCCTTTCTGGTCAAGAGATGAGTGACTTATTCCCCAACACTTTCAATCATAAATCTATCAATCTGCCTCGTCTGCCTGTTTGAAGAATTCTTCGAAGGTGGGAGAGAGACGGGAAAGAACGGAAATGGAGTGTGTCCTGTTGTGGATCTTATGTGAAGCTTGAAACTAATCATATTATAATATTACACACTTAGAAGTATTACTCACTCCCTACATAAATACATATATCAAACATCGTCCCTGATTCAAAGACGTAATCAAGCATTAAACTGGTTTATTGCTAAGGTTAACAAAGCAAATTAGGGTCTGCTTTGATGTCAAATCTGACATGCTAGCAGAGTCTATAATACTAACGTGTTGCTCATAATTGTCTTGTAAACAAATAAATCACATTTCATGGTGTTACAAGCACTAAGATAAAAGTAGACGCAAACTGACTAAAAACTGTATTCCTTCTCCTACAAATTACTTCAATATTCAAAAAATGCTCATGACATGCCTGTATAAATTATGTCTTATTTTAAATCGTCTTGCATTATTACTGTATTCACTTACTTTTTTTAAATCTTCAATTACATACGACAGAAAGGTGGCATTTTATTGCGAACTCTTCTGCATATCAACTAAATCACAGATTACTCTCGCACACCATACCCACCGTGTGAACTATCTTTCGATTTGACAGCAAAAAGTCTTAAATCACAAATTCTACCACTTTTCTCTGCTAATTATTTGTGAATTTGATACCTAACTGATAACTTTAAACGACTTGCTTTTCAGCCACGTAAAAATAAATTTATTAGCTGAGTACCTCGTCAGATACATTTAAAACTAAATACAAATTTCATTTACACTGCAATTTAATCGAGTTATGTAAAAATATTTCCTGCTCCATCACATAAAAATTCCAATAAAGACTTATTATACCATTAAGGTACACATGTGTACACAATATGAGTAATGTAATTATCATAATATGAAATGAAATTTAGCACATTATTTCCATGTTAATTATTGCCATTAAGGAATTGAGTATGCTAGTATAAAGACGATAAATGTCGAATTACCAAATCATTCATTCTCCTCCACTACACTCTCTTCTATACCAAATTATCGCCATGATATGGTGATCAAAGAGAAGTCTGATAGAGAGACTCTTGTAATTTGTTCCCCAATGGTCATGTCCTCTGGAAGCAATTCACATAAATTTTAAACGAAAAGGACAGATAGAGGATTCAAACAGTTCATACACATAAATAAAATGTCAAAGAAGTCATTATAGGAAAAAAGCAAAGAGCTCTCTTTTATGTTTGCATATTTACCCACAATAAAAGTCATATATGTAAGTTAAATGACGAGCAGGATAATATGCATCTGCCATTTTAAACTAGGTACATATCTGTAATTTGTGACATACGGATACAACATTTCTTCATCATCTTACTCCTCTTCTCTTTATATTCCATGCTCCATCTAATTTCACGAGCCAGCTAGAGGGGAATATTATCGTTTTCATGGCGAAGTAGTGTGCTGTAAATCAGGCTCTTTATTCCACTTTACGACAGTGTAAGATAAACATACACTTATGACTTACTTTAAAAAAGACGATGTTTTTCACTTTGGTAAGGAATATAAAGAGCAAAAAAAGATGAGACCTAGGTACATACATAGATATAATCAGAGATAGATACATTCTTAATAGTCTTAATTCAACAGTTTTTTTTTCTTCTTTTACTCTCTCTCTGGTTTCTCTTTAGAAACGTATTGCATGGTATTGCACGCTGTGAAAACAGATCTAAAAGAATTTGCGGTACTTTTACTAGCCGTGTAGCTTGCATGCTTAGGAAGCAGCGGTACAATTCATTACTAAAAGATGTTTTGCCATATTTACATAATATGCCTATATACACACATGTGAGAATGCCGATATAGAAGATTAAACTAGATACATATTCTGATCAAAGCAATACGGAAAGAAGTAGCAATATATAACAGATTAAAACTAATCCTGATCTGCATTCCTTAAATAAAAATTCCACAACTATAAACGTCATCTTCTCTTACATCTTAAGTATATTCTTTCCTGGATGATTAAATGATTACGCTATGCGCAGATAAACCGTGCAAAGGACAACTGTGGTGGCAAAGGATCAATTTTTGTAAGCTGTAATGCGGCTATGAAAGGATCAAGCTTTGAATGGAATGGTAGAAATTTTGACATGGCCATGAATATGAATATGATCTGACTTCATTCATTTTTTAATGGGGAGATTGATCTGAAACTTTTTTTTATTTTGAAGTACTTTTGTAATAATTTGTTTCATTATTGTTACTACTAGAAGAGGTCATATCTAAATGTATTCAATGTACTCAAAAATGCTAATGACGTCATACATAAAGCTATGAGTATCAACATACTCACATGCCAACAATATTTGCATGCAAAATTGATAATGCAAGAAACTTTGCAGTTTGCTTATGAAAAATCAAAGACTAAAGTATGAAAATGTACACAAGTACAATTCTTAAGTATAAACGAAATAACAACGCATGTATACATTGTATTTATTGCATAACATGCATCGATATTATGCAAATAATGGAGAAAGTAAAAGAACTTACCATTTCGAGGCAAATCTCGCGTTAAGATGATTATTTTTGTTAAAGTCTCATGTAGCCATTATAATTAGATTCCTCTGCAGGATGTGTTTTTTTATAAGGCAAAAGATTGAATCTAACTTCAAGAAACTTGTGAGCTACACAGAGCACATCACATTTGTAAAACTTCCATGAACCTTTGTTCCACAGAAAATCCCAAGGGTATTTATCTATTGTTCTTTTGAGAAATCATGCCAATTTTTTTAGCTACCCCTCCAAGTAAACATGATATCATCCTCCAGTTTATAATTGATATTTCACACATCACGCAAATTTCTCAAGTCGAACAAAATCCCTCCAGAATAACATTTCAACCTCTCATTTACCACAAGCAGCTCTCACAACTTACTAGTAAAACCTTATAAATGTCATTCACTTACACTTTTATTTGCAACCACAAGTCAAAAGATCTTTCGCGTGTTCCACAATAAATCATGCATTTTCCCAATACTATATTGCAAATAAAAAACATAAAATGTTGTTTAAAAAAGTGAAACAGAGTATAAAACATTTAACTTAATATCGAAATCTATCTATGGCTATTACACAGAGTTTGTGTTCACTGTACTATTTTTATTTATGTATATCAGTCACTAACTCGCGTCTTCTCTGCTGCTTGGCAGCTTGTTCAATGTGAGATTTACATGTTATGCATGGAACTTTTTATTTTTGGAAAACTCTGCAACAACACATACACACTCCTCCTCGCGCACATCATGTTCCCCACGTTGAGTGGGAATGAGCAATGAAGTCAACTTACGAGAAACTGTTGAACAAGGTATCAAACTAAAAACTGATGTGGACTAAAGGTATAAATGGGAAAAAATCTGAATGATGATACATATTATATGTAATATGCGTCTTGTGTATTGTGTGCATGCTCACACTTCACAAATCATGAGAGAATGGAATATAGTTCACAAGGACTGTCTTGCACGAGTGAGTGTGAATGTGAATATAACACCAACAACATTGTAATTTTGGACGCTGCTGGTATGATCGTATGTAATATTGTGTTGATAATAGTATAACAATAACTGGGAAATATGATGGTGATGGTCTAGGTTTGTTGTCATTACTGACATGGATAATCTGTTTTTACGATGAATTATTATGGTATTCCTAAAACTGCCAGTTTTTCGGGTACTATACAGTACAGACTGTGTATGATAGACAGACTTTTGGCCACGAGCTACTAACTAGAAGTTTTAAAACTCTCAAAAATGTCGAAAAGTATTGTTATTAGTTAAAAGAAACTAAACTCGTCAATACCAGCAAGTATTTACAAACCAATGTATCAAGCAAACCCCTATATGATATGTAACTTTAAACTGTTTTGGATTTATAGCTCTACTTATGAGCTACGAATATATTTATAAACCACTGCATCAAGTAAAACCATATATGATATTCAACTTTAACTCGCTGCATGATATTTAAACTTGATGGTTGTCTTAATTTAATTAACCATGAAGATAACCTCCAATTAAAACCTTTTTGGCATTAAAACCAGTATAAAATAAAAAAATAAAAAAGGTTTAAAAAATATTATGATTAGGTTTATAGTATACCAATGCAAAAAGAACTAGGCCGACACAAGCTACAATTTACGTAATATACGTGTTTATGTGCTTATCAGCTGATAACTTGTGCTTATCGATCACTGCGTATAAACAAACTATGCCATTAAACTTATCTCTTCAATACGGATCGATTGATATATTACATGCTATGTAAGCATTAATTGATGGTTATCTTAATTTAATTAACTATGAAGATAACCTCTAATTTAAAATTTTTTACTTTAAAACTTAGCTTAGGTATGCAGACTACCATTGCAAAAAGTACTACGCCGGCTTAAGCTACCGTTTACGTAATATACGCGTTTCTATGCTTATCAGTCGATAGCTGCTGCTTATCGATCACTATGCATATACAATCTATGCCATTAGGCTTAACTCGTTAAGACCTGTCGAATGACATATCACATGCCAAATAAGATAATTTTAATTGGGGTCATATTCAAATTAATTGTGAAGATAACCTCTAATTAAGTACCATTTGGCATTAAGAGTTAGCTTAGGTATGCAGAATACCAATGCAAAAAGAACTAGGCCGGCACAAGCTACCAGTAACGTAATATACGCGTTTTTAACCTTATCAGTCGATAACTGCTGCTTCTCGATCACTACGCGTACACAAACTATGCCATTAAGCGTAACTCGTTAAGACCTGTCGAATGACATATCACATGCCATATAAGATAATTTTAATCGGGGTCATAATTAAATTAATTGTGAAGATAACCTCCAATTAAATACCATTTGGCATTAAAAGTTAGCTTAGGTATGCAGAATACCAATGCAAAAAGAACCAGCTCGATACAACCTCCCGTTTACGTACTATACCAGTGTACCGTTGTACAGTGTCCAAGGACAGGATTATGCATGTCGGACAGGATTCTGTATGTTGGACATGAATACGAGAACGTTCGGCCGGCGGCGGATCAAAACAACGATGCCAAGTGTCGAAAAGTAACTTTTCAACAAATAAGGTGATATATGTATTTTACGCCTAGACCTTTAATTTGACTCCAAAAGATGTGAGGATAATAGGAGATGGGCACTGGGACTGGGAACAGTGTGAATGGAACTCAGGCTGACTGGCAGACAGCAGTCCGTTTCATTTTGGATTTATTCGCTGCATATTATACATGTAAAATGAAAAATTAGAGTGTACCGTCATAAAGTCCCACCCAAAATGAATTTGTTTTATTGCTTCTTCCTTACTACATGGCATCATTCAATATTATTGCTAATGCATTCAATTTTTTAAATGGTTGGATAAAATGAAAATTGAAATAAGGAAGTAAAAGTAATTACGTAAGAAAAAAATTAAGTAAAATTGATTAAAACGTCGATTGCATATGAACGCGTAGCTTACAAATTTAAAACCTAGCATTTAAATGACTGGTTTGCTTATTCAGATATCCCCCTCATCTGCAGATTCAACGACACCGGTCTCATCGAGCATCCCATCTTCATCATCTTCCCCTTTCACTGGATGTTTCTCTGTGTCTTCATCCCCTGACTCTTCTTCATCTCCCGTCTCTTCTTCGCCCCCCGTCTCTTCTTCATCCGTAGTCTCTTCTTCATCCCCCGTCTCTTCTTCATCCCCCATCTCTTCTTCATTTCTTGTTTCTTCTTCCTCTTCCTCCTCCCCTATTTCTTCGTCCTCAGTCTCTTCCCCTGTGTCTTTATCTGAAGCTTTCGAAGTATTTCCGATAGCCAAGTTTTCCAAAGCTGTCTTCATTTCCTCATCTGATGATTCCTCTTCACTCATGTCCTCATCCCCGCTTAGGGTCTCATCCTCCTCTTTGATATTTGCAACAGCAGGTGCCTTACTTCTAGTCGGGAGTATTACTGCAGGTCTTTTTGTCGTCGAAGTAGTAGTCTTAGCTGTAGATTTTCCAGGCGCCTTACTTCTACTCGGGGATACTAGTGCAGGTTTTTTTGTCGTCGAAGTAGAAGTCTTAGCTGTAGATTTTTCAGGTGCCTTACTTATACTTGGGGATACTACTGCAGGTTTTTTTGTCGTCGAAGTAGAAGTCTTAGCTGTAGATTTTCCAGGTGCCTTACTTCTACTCGGGGGTGCTACTGCAGGTCTTTTTGTCGTCAAAGTAGTAGTCTTAGCAGTAGATTTTCCAGGTGCCTCCTGGAATTTAACCCAAATATGTTTTATTTAATGTGTGCACATAGGCACATTTTAAAAACCATTTCAGGCATTTCTACATGTGAACTCGTGTGTAAAACTCAATTCCAAGCATATTTTAATTTTACAAATTATCTAAATAGTAAATCACCGTTATCCAAGGGTGAGAGGCTATCCAGCGCGTTACATCATCCAGGGTGATGGCCTTATCCTTGCCGCACAGAAATGCATAAAGGCGATCTATCCATGCTTTAGTTCCGATGCCTTTCGAGCTGGAATCCCTGAAGGCCGTTATCAATTCCTTGCGAGCAGGAGTCAGAATGGTTCGTCGAAAGGGGTTCGGCGGTGGAGAGGGACTGAAAATGCGTGACAAGCATAAGGTAAATGCTTCGAACTAGCTAAATTAGCATTGCCATTGCCACATAAAAGCTTATGCACGAAACAACCCTTTTTTATATTATAAAAATTACAGTGATTTGTTCTTACTTATAGTTAACATTTGCCCTTCTTGGTCTTCCATCCGCAGCTTTGACTTTGGCTGAAGCCATTTACAAGGATTTATATTAACGAAACAATTTA
>JAHZNG010004816.1:0-12409 GCA_027744375.1 Orchesellides sinensis
AGCCAGGTGCTTCCTTTCGAGTACTCCCAATCAAAAACAAGAAAACAGTGTAAAACTTGTTGTCTCTTAGAAACCCTAGTAATCCCCGTGGGCCGTACAAATACGTCGTGACTAAAATTTCAGGGGGTTGTTCACGTTCACTTTGTGGATATCTGATCACCTTATCCATTACAACTCTTCCTGTCACATCCCTCATATAATATTTCTCATAAACCACTGCCCCATCGTTCCCCCACACCCTCTTCACAGCCCGCTCCCCATGGGCGTCATAACTGAACCTTATCTGACGCCCATCCTCCATCTCAATCCTTGTCACTCGTTGGGAAACCGGATGGTACGCTATATTCTTAACGCCCTTATGCCCTGCCTTTACAACATTTCCGCGACCGTCATGCTCCATCACAAAAACTGTGCCATTTCGTCCACTGTCCCCCTCCGTCGTTAACACCTTCACCCTTATCCTTTCTATTTTATTTGTGTGATCCTCATAACTCAGCTCATATTTCTTATAGCCCGACCAGAACCTTCTGTGGTTCCCATTGGCGTCAATTTCATGCGACTCTGTGTCAAAAGGGCTTTCACCAAGCGACACTGCAAAATGCCCCGTCAAAACCCTTACAATCTCCGGTAAAAGTGATGCATATTCTCCAAAAATGCTAACAAAATTGGTATCCAAGGCGGTAGCTCCATCTTTGTCCAGGTACCCTTTCCCCGTTAACATCCCCCATATATCTGCCACCTGCTGTTTATAAAAATTCTTGTGAAGAAGGGGTGTCCCAGAATGAATATCCCTCCAAGATAGCAAATGTCCTTCAAAATCTCCAAGTGTCGCCATCTTCCGCTTAGAAATACATTCCAATATCCAGCGCTCCATGGGTACAGCATATACACGGTATGCGGGATTTAGTGACGCCAAATCTTTGTACAGGTCATGTGCTCTAAGAAGAGACTTGCCCTGCCTGCCTATTGTGGTGGGGGAGTCATGCTCCACGCCAAATGGATTATCTGTAAGAATATAGTCATGTTCATCCAGCAGCCGCCAAATTCGCACAGACATTTCCCTATCCACGTTGGCAATCTCCTTGTGAAAGCTGTCCGGCTGAAGGGGACTGGTGTCTTCATCCTCAGTGAAGTACTTTGCTTTCACCAACTCTTGGTGACTTCCATATGCATACGAGTGACCATACACCTTTGGCATCTGCCGCTGAGCAACCATCTTCTCCAAGGCTCGACCTGTGCTTCCCATGCAAACCATAGGCGTCCTTAACTCCTTGTTAGTCACAAGTGGTTTCAGCACCTGACCACCTGACGACAAGTGACCACTGCGCTTCAACGCCTTTACACAATCTTTAAGGTCCTCCTTCACCTCATTTATGGCAAACCAACCAGGATCTGCATTCTGAGGCCATGTGGCGTTGAACACAGTCTGCATTACTAATCCATCTCCAAATCCATCCCTTAATCCATATCCGCCTTTTTCGTACGAAATGTATTCAGATAAGTAGGGGTCTGAAATTCTCTCCAGAAATCCCGGTGAGTTGTATCCATAGTCTCGTCTGAATCCCGGAAATGTTTCACTTTCCAGCTGTCCAGTGGGCAAATACGTGAAACCCGCATACTTTGTTGGATTCCTGGCATCACCAAGCCCCACCATTTGTCCCAGTCTATTGTAGCTGTACGTTAAATGATTTTGACCAGTTCCATTTCCACCTGGGAAACCAAGCCTTATTAGTTTGTCGCCCTTGTAGTCCAACCTCAAATCTCCCAGCTGCTCATTCCCCCCTTCCCCAGTTACATCTTTGGAGAGCAACAATGCTCTTTTAGACACCACCTGGTTCAGACTATCAAAGCCAACTTTTTCTACGATGTTTTCTTCATCCTCATTAAAAGTTATATATTCCCTCCCCCTCCTTCGGGTTTTTGGGTCAATGCTGTCATCCGAATAATAAAATTCCTGATAGGGTACTGCACCTTCCACTACAATTCCGGAGTTCAAACTTGCCATTAGAGTTTGCATTGTTACCAGCCCCTCCACGTGACCACTTACAGCCAGCTCTCCTTGGTCATCATAGTCATAATAAACAGCCGACTCCACAATCGTCTCGTTTCCTCTGGTACTGGACGCCATAAACCGAAGCTGACCTGCGTCATTGTAAAGATAAGATGTGGTACCTGCGTCTGGTGTCACTTTCTTTACCAGATGGCCCTCCGCGTCATACGTGTAAAAAGTAGCCGTCCTCCTCTGCCACTCCTCCTCCTCACTACTTAAATGACCCTCCCCAGACTGATAAGCACTGGTCTTCAAACGACTCTTCATATTTTTATGGTATATTGGAGGGAGAATCTTAACCAGTTGTCCCTTGGCGTCATATTCATACGTACTGAGTAGATTATCATAACCAGGCACCCTCGCATACCGCCCAATCTTTCGTCCCCTCTTATCAAAAATGGAAACCTTCTTGGTGCCACTGGCACTCACTTCCACACGCTTTCTGAATCCCTCGTCATGAGGGAACACGTTGTCCAAAAATGGAATGTCAGAGGAGTCATACTCAACCTTCGTGGAGTAAAGTCCCTCTAGAGAAAACTGTTTTCCGGGAAGGCTCAACCCACTTTCCTGGTGTAGTGGATTTGGACCATAGTGAGTTCTGGTGAAAGGAAACCCTTCATCGCCGGGGTTTAGGGAACTCACCTCCCCAGTCATTCTTCCTGTTGTCCACACAGACTCAGTTGAATTTGAACCTTTGTTCAATATGAATCCAGGGCGGTACCCCAAAATAGCTTCACTGTCACCGATCCTCTGCACCCGACACGACTTTGTTTTCATTGCCTCCCTCCCCAACTCGTCATACAAAATTTCATAAACTTGGGCTCTGGTCCCACCCTCCAACTTGATAACTTGTGTAGGTTGCCCAACGCTGTTTGTGTACGTCACCTCCACCAGTGGCTCCTCCATGAAAATCAAATCCTCCAAAAGAACATTCCCCTTGGCTTCAATGGAGTAAGCAGCCCAGGCATTCCCACCTTCCCTCAATCCAACCCTCCTGTCCACTAGCAAACCTCCATCCACCCAAGCCCAGAGGTGGTTTCCGTCAATCAGAATCACCAACTCTCCCATCACTGGCAAAGATTGGATTGACACCTCTCCAGAAACTGTCATAGCAGCTTCACTTCCGTTTCGGAGTACTTTAAGTTGACCAATGTGACTCCATTCAAATGCCACGCTTGACTGTGCCTCATTTAATGAATAAAACACACGAATAACTCCAACTGATGAACTGGCGCCACCTCCAACATATGACATCCTATGGGTGGCTTCATGTTTATGCCATAGTTGACCAGAGCTAGCCCCCCAGACATTTCCTTCCTCCAACCTCCACCGTGTCTCAAACGAGTTGCCATCAAATGTCTCATAAAATCCGCCAGTGTCCGCCTCAAACTTCACTTTACTCCGCTTTCTCTTTGAGGAGACGACCAACGACGAAATACCGCCATCTTCATCCAAATACGCCAACTCACCCCCAAACCTCGTGTACAGCTGTCTTGTAACCAGCCCATTAGCCTGAATCGTAGCCGTCTCCCTTCCACTCACTTTCTCCACCACTTTCCCTCTAAAGTTATGGCTTAGCGGTGACAGCCGAATATGATCCACCTCCACTTTCTCCCCAATGTCTGCTTCCACACCAAGTGTAATTTCAAATGTAGGTCTTCCAGAAGTCACCAAATTGGAGGCTGTTGCATTGATTTCAACCTTTCTTCTTGTGCGGGATAAATTTTGGTGACGGATTTGCTTAACTATGTCAAAGTCAATGATAACCTCCAGGTACGCCCAGGATCCAACTATTCTCTTTACAGAGGATAGCAATCCAACAACCCTTTCACCGTCACTGGTTTTCACAACAGCTTTAAAAAATGAAACTGGAGAATCAATGTCAACAGGATTACTCAGCCTCACCCAGCACGCAGCCAAATACACGTTATCTTGGTCCACTGGTCTGAACACACGTTGAAAATATGACCTCGCATTTGTACTCCCAACCTCCAAAAAACTTTCTCCAGTGAAAGTGATTCCATTCCGAACCACATTTGCGTTTTCCCCTTCCCAAGCGTCTCCAATGCTCTCATACGATTCAAATCCCACATAAGCCACCACGTCATCTTCCACCTTATACGGGGAAAAGTCACTGATAACCCATCTCCCCGTCTTATCCATAAGTAAATGAGGATTTTCGGACAATTCACCTTCATCCCCAACCACCCCCACCTCCTCCCCGTTCTCCTCCTTTGGCAGCGGAAACGCTTCCGTACCATCCCCATTGAACCACCGCTCCGTCCCAGTGGTATTACCAGACTGCGCATCATAAGACGAAGTTATCTGATACCACCCATGTTTTATCTTATCATTGCCTGGCATCATCCTTATCGTCCCAGTGTATACCTTATCCCTTTCATTTACTTCATCAAACCGCTCATAACCAACCACGCCCTCCACCCCATCCACTGTCAGCCCCTTTCGTCGCACAAACGCCTGTAGTATACCTGACGCCCCCAACGTAGTCACAGGACGAATAATTACTTCATTCTCCTCACTTCCGGTGACCAGCGTTATCAAATTGTCCCAACTACTTCCCTGTAGCAACTTTTCCCCATAAACTGTCCCCTCCCCCGAAGAAATCGATACCCTACTATCCTCATTTTGTTTAAACATCAAAACGGAAATGCTATTGGGACTTTGTTGATAAGCCATATAATATGGATATCTGTTTACGAACGTGGCACCAGAATCCAACAACAGTTGTCTTATTGCCCCGCCAACTTTTTCTCCATCCCCATTCTGCCTAAACACCTCCAGCGATACCGTATCCCCCTCCTTTTTATCGTGCACCAAAACAAAGTCCTTTCCCAACCGAGTGACCGCCGAAACCTTTGCCTCTGCCACAACTGCTTCTTTTGTCCAGATGGTCCCACTGAAGCGTAATAGGGTATGGTTTCCCACGTAAACTCCATTTGGTTCCACCCGAACCAAATACCGGCTCCAATCAATTAGCAAGCTTTCTTTGAAATGCTCCGTGTTTTTATTTGACTCTTTTATTATTTCCTCCTCATGTCCGCCCACATCCTTTCCCGACACCCGCTTCACTCTCACCTTGTATTGACCACTGTCCTTCACATAGCCCACATGATAAGTAATATCGTTGATGTCATGTTTCCTTGGGTGACTTACATCCAGCAGCCGTTCACCCTTCAACCGGTACTCTTGGGAGTGACCAACGTCATTTTTTTTATTGAGAAGCACCAAATTTACATAAGTCACCAGCTGGTCTTGGTCAACATCCAATCTGGAGAGGACCACCCAGTTTTTCGAAACTTGTATACTTTGCTGATCCAAAGCAGCATTAATTTTTTCTTTCAAATCTGAAGTAATATCAAATTTGGAGATGGTTTCCTTGTTAATAGCCAGCTGCCGGGGGAGGTCAACATATTTCGCTTGCCAAGCTCTATTCCAACCACACCTGTAAATGGACACTTGCGCGTCATCATAGACAACCAGGTTATTCTGGGATTGTGTAAAAAATTTAACTGGTCTTCTAGTTTCCAATCTGGTTTCCTCCCAACTACTCCCTTCCCCTTTTACCCCAGCACCTTTACCCCTATAAAACAACCTTACGCCCTGCTGACCAATGTCAACCACTCCAAAATAATTTTTCCCCATTTGAATTAAAGCATTCTTTTGAAATTGGAACGTTGCCGTATCCAGCTGCCCCACCCAAGATAACTCCTTATCAACCTTGTCAATTGTTTGGCTGAAACTCTGAACCACCTTGTTTTTCCCCGTTTCCATTACAATCACAATGTATTCTTCAAAAGCCAGCACGTCATAATTCTGTATTTTACTGGTGTTCCACGTTGGACACCCAAAATCCCTGGTGGTGTCGCATATCACTATAGTTTTCGTCATTTGCTGATTAGTTATTCTTATTTTTATCTTGTAATCGGGAGATGCTTCATCTCTATATGCTACAACATTGTAATCTGGTCCAGTGGCAACCCTTGGCTCCTTGTCCCTCCAAACAGACCAGCGTATTCCACCCTTGTGCACACTTAATGGGCCTGCCAGCTGCTTCACTTCATACGCAAGCTTCATGGACACCTCTCTTGTGGGCAGTGTGAGACCCTCCAGCAACTTCCAATTGTTAACAGTATCATACGTAAATTCCATTACCGTTTCAACCCCACCCAAACCATTTTTCTGGTTAACCCCCCTCAGCAGTCTTGTTTTATGCTGGAGGGTATACTCCAACTCAAATTCTTGCCAGTACTTATCAGTCTCTGCAGTTATCTTAGTCAGATATTTATTCTGCTCAAGGGCATCTTTCAGCTCTACATCTCCACTTTTCTTAACCAGCCGAAGTATTTCAAATTCAGCTGCTGATTTCTTTCCGTATTGGAAACCAATTTGAATCCCCTGCCCTGGGTCGAAAATGGACTTTAAATAAATTGAGCTTGTATAGCTGCCGGTGCCTCCATCTGGTACCCTTTTATGCTCAACGTCATATTTAAAAAGGAGGGACTGCTTTGTTAGCTTATCATGCCGCAAGTTAACATACCATCTACTTATCTGTGGCACAAGACCCCTCACATTCTCCAGTCTTCCAGAGCCCTCCCAATTAGGCCAGGATAAGGTCCACGTCACCGCATCTTCAGCTGCAGCGTCGTCACTCCTCGCTTTGCCGTATCTGCTCATCTCAGATTCCGTTTCAACCGTCCAAGTCTCATTCGTTGCATTGTATTTTATCTGCATTCCTCTGTCACCATCCCCTTCATCATCGTTATCCCCACGAAATGTTTTATAGTCTCCATTATCCTCCTTTAAGACAAGCTTCATTGGCTGTCCCGAGATAACCAGGTAGTATGCATGGTCTTCAGTGTTAACACTTCCTTGGTGGTCAATTGCTACAAAGTCGTCGGGATACAACAGTGACCACCCGTCTCCACCTATATTGGCAGTTGCATACTGGCTATTGTACTGAAGTCCTATCGGAACAGTACAGCCTGTCACTATAAACATGTCTACCAAAGGAATTGTGAATTTTAATTGTCCTGATTGCGAATCCACTGCTTTCTTTAAAAAGTCCAAGTTCCACTGCTCAGTCCAGGGGAGTGTTTGCTTGTTGGTAGGAGACTGACGAGTTGTCAGCAGCGGCTTTACAGAGGTTCCCGCTCCAAGAGAGGATGTCTTGGGTTGTCTTGTTTGTGATGATGTTGATGGACGTGCTGTAGGGGTACTTGTTGAGCGTGCTGTAGGGGTGCTTGTTGGACGTGCTGTTATTGCAGAAATTGGCTCAACCTGAGCCCAACTCAACTTTCCATCGTTACCTTGAATGAATACAGATGGGAACCCAACCTGTGGAACCATGCCCCCAGGCAGCATACCAACAACTTTGGAGTATCGCACCACGCCTGGAATCTGATCTGGTGACACAAGCAGTTTAAAAGTGTTTGTCGTCAGATCAAACGTTTCAATTCGAAGTCCCTTTGGTCCAGTGTAAACCAGGTCATCTCTTCCGTCCCCATCTAAATCTCCCAAAATGACAGACTTGCTGTGTTGATCCTGCCAGCCATTGTGTTGCGCAAAATCTCTTTGGTTTGAGTGAATATTGACGTAATCCCTACTGCTCTCCTTGAATTCGAAAACAAATAATCCTGTCGAGTTCAATTGAACAATATCCAAAAAACCTTGATTTGTCAAATTTACAAAGAATAGCAGGTCATCCAAGGTGCCGGTTGATTTACTTATCTTAGTGGTATTTAGAAAGTTTTTCAGCTGATAATCCTCGTCAAACTTGAAAAATGATAGGGCTTTATTGGTACGCAGGCCCACCAGCGCTTGGCTTCCTTTTTCCAAGTTGGTCACGATAACATCCACTGTCTTGTCATTCCAGTCACTCCCAATGTCCAGTTCAGACGTTAATGGGAAAAGTGGATTTGTTTCGTCAGGTTGGAAGCTATCCGGTGTCGCTGCATAAAATTGCACTTCCCCATCCACATCCCGGGTCATCACCCCCATCCAATCCAAATTGGGGAAAAAAGGACCCCAAAATAATTCCAAGTTGTAAACATCATGAAAGCTGACATCTTCCTTGATAAGTTGTAATCCAGGTTTGGACTTGTCCACCTCGTAAAACCGGATTCCTTCTGGGTGACGCAAAAGCAGTACGTCTTGTTCCGGTAGAATATTACCCGCCTGGAGCCAAGGGTGTTGCACAATTTCTTCGTTTTGCCCATTCAACCAGTTTGTAGTCCATTGGAGTGTCCAGGTATTATTGGAAGCTGTATAGCTGTACCCTTTTACCCGTCCATTTTGCCGAAATAGCAATACCGGCTGGTTATCTTTTTTTCCTCGTAAAATCTGAAAGCCCGTGACAGGACCAGTGTCTGGCGGATATAGAAGGTTGCTTTGCGTTCCAAGCTCCACTTTAAACATTTTGGTGTTAACAAAATAAAAAAATAAGCAATGTCGTCTTCCATCAAGTTGCTAAAAAGCAATGAAGTCTGTGTAACTGTCAACTGGGATTTATATTTTGGTAGCGGAATAAATGTAACACAAATAACAAGAAAAAAATATTCGTGGAAAAGAAAAAACACTTGCGACACTTGTGTCATTTCCCAGTACATGACCTGCGACATTTGTTGTTTATTCATACCAAGCTGCTTGATACTAAATCTACCTTATACTATGAAAGTTAGGCACTGTAACCTTTGTGGAAATGAAACCACACTATCTCTTACGTGGAATTCCAACCGATGAATAGGCTAATGTTTGAGAAAGAGATTAGCAATTAAAAAAACTGATTACAAGAGTTGCCCTAATCCAGACTATATACTTTTATTGCAAGGATTTCTTATAAACTGTGATACAATATAAAACCCAACATGCCACAGGGTCTTCAAGTATTTCTGTTGAGGAGTGACAGGCTGAAGGAGCATTGTTTAATTGTAAAGTTTGGTAGCTTATTAAATATTAAGTGGCATACGGCCCTACTTTGATAGTTGTCGGTTGGCAGATGTTATCTACTACGGGCATACACAAATAACAACAAATATTCGCGAAAAAGACAAACATTCCAGTCTCATTTTCCCCGTAAATACATGACCTGTGACATTTGTTTGTATTCATTTCATATTAAGCTATTTTGTATGGAAACACGATCAAGTAATGACGCATCATCGATCAGACTTGTTTTGCACATTTCTCCTTTCATTCAGGTCAGTTAAGAGTTTAGACAAGATCAAGAGGTTAAAACGGATAACTTGGTAAGCCTTACATTTTGTTTTGTGCAATTATCGATTTCCTCGCAATCACCATCTTACGTAGCCTTGATAATTGAGTAGCTTAATAGCTTTCCGTACGTTTCGTTTAGCATTTGTACCATGCTTTATGTACCATTTAGCTTTATACCATGAAAGTAAGGCTATATATCATTTGTGGAAATGAAACAAGATAAACTCCTACGTAGAATTTCAACCGATGAATAGGCTTATATCTAAGAAGTAAATTGACAAATATCTTGTTAAAAAATTTCATATAAACTGTGATAAGGTATGGAAAAATTCATATAGAAACAGACTATTTTAAATGCTACACTTTCAAACTGATAGCTAGCTACATGGAAATGCAAAAAAAATATGCCACAACGCCTGCTTATTTAAAACTAGACATGATACAGGATATCTAAGTAGTTTTGTTGAAGAGCGAGAGGCTGAAGGAGCATTATTTTACTGTGTAGTTGACAGTAATAAGCAAAATATAACTAAAATTCATTCGTTTTGATCTAGCTTTGAACAAATTTAGAAGGTCTGTAAGTTCTCATAATAAATATAAAGTTCTCTTTGTAATTTTATTGTGTAAAAAAACAGCTTAAATTTTGTAAATATGGGAGGCTTGTTATAATCAGCAATTTTCTTTTGAATTTGATTTCCAGGCTAAAAATAAATAGCAAAAAGGAAGTCGGCACAATGAGATTTTCCACGGTTGGGTTAGAAATTCTGGTATGCTTTCAGCTCCTGTCACACCATGCATTTGCTGCTACTCTGGTTATCACGAAAAACCAAGATATTCCTTGTAAAATAAAAGTTATTGACATGTTTACCAACCAAAACACGACCAAGCCACAGCAGTCCAACATGACAAACGCAACAATGAGGTCACCCCGCTTCCGTCGATCGCCATTAGGCAGCCGTAGTAAATGCACTGCGTCCATTGAATCGGTTAGCGGAATTGTCAAGTCTGTTGATGCGGCTCTTGCAGGAAAAAGTTCCCAGCTGGCGGTCACATGCGATTTCATTTACAACAAAACTAATGCCAACTGCAACGAGTTGTTTAAACTACTTCAATGTGGAATGCAGCACCTTATTCTAGCGTACAATCTAGCAGTAGATAATTTAAACGCCGAGAAAAATATTCTGGATGAGTTGCACGAGCAGCTGAACAAAGCTATTGATGCCACCAACCAAGAAATGAGTGAAACTCATCAACGTCAACTGCAACAGTTGGAAGACCAAATTCAGACCTTGGTATTTCGCTTAGATAAATTGGAAACTCAAGCGGTGGCCAGCTGCATCTCGGAAATAGAGAATGGGGACTATGTCCATGCTGCTGACATATTTAAAAGTCTGGATGTAGACAAGGGGTTTTTAGTACTGCCTCAGATAATTAGAAAGGCGTACAACAAAGAACATTTAAATGCCCATAATATATTATCTTTTATTAAAAAGTTGCCAACTTGCAAACAAGACAATATAGCATATCCTGTAATTTACAATCTTTTAAAGGACAACAATCAAGTTTGGGGCTCTGAGTTATTTCGCATTGACGCTGATATTGAGCAGTGTGGCAATCACACAGATACACAAAAGGAAGTTAGTGCGCAGGCTATTGTTCTTCAAAAAGATTGGGCTTTACGAATACCCAGTAATTATTGGAGAGAGGAACTTCACAAGCAAGTTGGGAATTTTAAGTATATTCTGAAACATTGGCCGGAAATCGTTAAATTTGCGTATATGGATTTCAATAGTGTGGATAATTTAATCGATTTTGCTAATAAGGCTATGTACCACGAAGATCGAGTTACAATTTTGTTAGCGATTTATGATCAACTTGAGGCTCATAATGACTTACTGGAATTTAACGGTTGGAAGATATTGGAGATTGTTGAAAGATCATTGAACCAGTTAAAAGCAGAGGAAACCAGACAGAAGTATATTCAACTGAGGGAAAAATTGGAGGATAAATCGGGTAATAAATTTTATATTTAAATGTAAATTTGATTTAATGCAAAACATACATATTTTGAAATGTTTTGTGTTTGAAAGGATGCAAGGGCTTCCGGTATGTGGGGTATGGTGAATCATCTCAAGCTCCAACAGCAGCTTATGATTTGGATGGGGAAATTATTCAATCTTGTAGAATATACACGGACGGAAATATCGTGCCTGGTTTTCGCCCTACACAATTCTCACCGAATTCGTGTTACGTAGCCATCAATGGTAAATACTACAAAGGGTCAGGTAACGTGGAAGTACTCACGATACCTTCAGGGGCACGCTTAAATTGGAACCGTACAAGTAGCCTCCCTTCAAATGCTTTTGTTGGTGGGAGGACCAATGATGGGGAAACGTTGTACGTGGCACGGTGTAAACAAATTAGTTATGGACAGTCTGACTGGATGCCAGCGTATTTTCAATCATCTGCAGGAGCGCTCTCGAATCCTCTTGGAATATGTAAAAATGACATTGAATTTCTTGTTTGTTAATAAAACAATCACGTTTGAATTTAGTTTAGCAAATTTAGAAGTTTGATTTGGTGTTACAATCAGTTAATAAAATCCCTGGTAATTTTTATCCAAACTTTTAGAAATACTTTTGTCGTTTTTCTGTCGGAAACTTATAGTTTACAAGTAAAAGAGCAATTTTGGAAATAAAGGTATTGCGACTAAATCTCTCAAGATACAATCTTACATGGTCAAAAGGTCTCACGCGAAATGCCTCGGAAACAAATATTCTCCGAAGCTTAATCTCTGAAGCCAAATATCCCAATTACAAAATCTATACAAGTATTTTTTAACAGCATTTCAACATATTACAGTTACTACATTGAATTTTTTCATTTTTTCGTTGAACCAGAGCAAATCCACTCACAGTCAGTTTTAAATACTGTATTACAAATACCAAACTGCAAATCTAGTCTTTGGGTGAGTCCGGGTTGTAGATTATTAGATTAGATTTCCGTGGCTTTTGGTTAGGTTTAGCTAAAGAAGACGAAGATTTTCATGGCTTTTGGTTAGGTTAAAATACACGAAGACGAGGATTTCCTTGGCTTTTGGTTAGATTAGGCTAAAATACGTGAAGG
>JAHZNG010004817.1:0-27030 GCA_027744375.1 Orchesellides sinensis
GGGGGGCATTGAAAAGTTGTGAAGGCATCGAAAACCAATAGTTGCGTCATTATATTTAGTTGTAAAGGGTTAGTTGTTGGTTTCAGTTTTGAATTTCACAATCATGTATATAATGTCACACGTCATGTTAAATTCATTTATACCTGGAAACCAATAATGACACTAAGACTATGCCTTGAACATAAATCAATCTTGCATTATATAAACAACCAAATAATGTCATTTCATACTTATTCCTTTTAACGTTTCAGTTCAATTTATTATAGCCATCTGAATCTTTCTTACAGACTCAGCACCATCGTTGTCCCCAGGAAGAACTTGTTTGCCTCACTGGTAGGACGTCCAGATCCTGGAGACACAGCAAGTACACTTGTTTTTGTACACGGACAAAATCAGGTTTTTGTCTCTCAACCAACGGGAAAGTATCTTAAGTGCACAAGAAAAAGAAAACTGTAAAAGTGTCTCTCATCTTGAGTGATGTCAATAGCAATATGCTACATACAGCAAATTCAAATCCCAGATCACCTTGGCAGGTCGAGCAGCAGTTGGTTCAGCCGATCAGTAATGACGTTTCGGGTTGCGTATCGTAACATCTCCGATCGATGTATTGTTCAAGTGATAAAAACATAGAGTTACTTGACATTTATTTGTACTCTTAAAAATGTTTGATGATTTGTCACGCGTTGTGTACACTTGCATACGTTCATGCTTCATGCTTTCTGCAAATCACCATTGACAAAAACCAAAGTACTGCAATTATTTACAAATTTATTTTTACAGAATTTAAAGTGCATGTTGGAAACAAAAAGTGTGTTACAAAATAACTTGCTCTGTGGATCCTTGTGTTGATGAATAATTACTGGACTAATGAGTACAATTGGATTAAGAAACTATAAACTACAATCATTTTCTTAAGGAGGTTTTCAAACGACTTTTTCTATTCGTTTTTCCATTAATGAAAAATAATAAGTTGCCGTAACATAGGCATTATTATCTATCCTATGAGTAATTTATGTTAACATGAAACTGGCATTGCCTTTGGCAATATTGTAATCACAGTTCAGTGTAGCTGAATCAATACCAGCAAAAACGTGACTTGTATCTTCGAATAAAAACGTGGCATTTCGTGTCAGATATCCAAAGCAAAATTAACGGAAATGAGTATCGGCAGTTGATGTGGAAAAATTGCATATATTTGGGGTGATGCGTGACGGTGATTCGTGATCATTGTTTTTACCAATTTTGATGAGTGTCACTCACTTTCTTTTATAGTGCATATTACATAAAGGTGCACGACTCAACAAGCTACCAGTGACAGGAGAGAGAATAAAATTTCATAAAGTGAAGGAACAAGATACAAAGTTGTTCGATTCTGGAAGTTCCTCAATTCTGCTGATCAAAGTAAACATTCCTGACGTGTTAACATTTCTTTGAAAACTGACATGTAAAGAAGGTGTCTAACTCCATGTAAATCATTTAACCCATCGTTGAGCATCTTATCTTGTATCAAAGATCAAAGCGTTTGCTTTGCTTAAAGTGATTGCCAATCAGGTAAGAATACTACTACTGATCCGTTTTAACTGTTTCCAGTATTCTGATTTGCTTTATGTTGTGGTTGAAGTTACATGATGGGAATATGTTTTAATGAGCCGTGGAATATGCGCTACTGGTTCATATAAATTTTTTGTAATATGAAACTGAAAGCTACGGGCAAATAAAATACATACATACAATTATATAAAGCACACCTCTTTTGCTCAACCTCTTCAGTAAAACTACATGTTTAGGTTCCATAGGACTTTCTCTATACTTAACGACTGGTCAGACGAATTTTAGTGTATGGTAAATCAAATGTAAAGATCTTGTTCATGCTCTGCTACAATTTTGCATTCAAATTTACAGCCCATTCACACAGATTAATTGCTGTGCATGTAATATATAGGCGTTTGTAATAGTAAATAAAATACATGCTTGGCAGAAATGTATGTATTGTGCATTCAATAATATAAATATTCACGTATTATATTCAATATTGTTGTCATTTAAACTACTTATGTATGGCAGACTATAAAAAGATCCTGGAAAGCAAAGTGAAAGTCAAAAACTGCAGCTCTGGTATATGTTAAGTTGTATGAGGTATAGAGGTTTTACTTCATATTAGTGTTTGCATTTATACCTATAAATGTAGGTATGTATTTAAATATGTGGGTAACCGGTAACGTATGTTTTAGACTCTGTGAATGCACATTGAGACATTTAATGGGGTATAATTTGAGAACAAGACGCACAGTCTTCAAGCTCGATCTTACTTACTCCAGTATACCTAACCTTTAATCGCTCCCTTGAGCTGGCTATATAGGTTTCGTGCATGCATATTCCTTCTGCAATTTTTTGCTGAAAGAGATTGCTCAACAGCAAATTTCAGAAATGTTTCAATAGAGCAAAATAATTCTAGCACAAGATATTTATTCAAATGGCTTCAGCTCTGTTGGTGGTTTATTTGATTGTGAGCACTATTGAAAGAAGTACATTTCTGAATACAAATACTTATTTCCATAAATAGTTGAAAGGTTTATAAAGTATTACTTATTATATATAAACATATATACATTATTGTCTTTTAAAATTAACTGACAATTTTGAAAAGTATTAATTTACTGTAATACATTTTATTTACAGATGTACGGAAGTTACGTATATTAGTTTAGGCAGAATTCGTAGTATTCTGTCATCTGTAGAAGATGAATTATTGAAATTCTTCCAGATTTATCGGTTACATTAATTACAAGTGTTGTTTGCTTGCTCTAATAATTGGTTGTTGAGAAAAGACAAATTAGCTTATGTATAATGATTTTATAGTTGAGGATGAAAGAAGTTGATGAATATGAAGTGGGACAAATTATGCACCCGTGTGAAACACCTTTGAATTGAAACACGTAAGGTTCAGGGTAGTTAGAGCAGGGCCAATGGTAATGCGCGCATGAGCATATTGATAATATACATAAAACAATTAACCACTATTTGTCGAATAAAGAGTGGCGTAAATTATGAATATGTTAGAAAACAAAGACGCTTTATTCGGTTACATGTGAGGTCCACCCGTCTGTAAACATTCTAACTCCGAATCAGTTTGACAAATTTATTTATATTACACCTGTATTTATGTATACCAAGTTTGGCACAATGGCAGGATTGCATTTCGGAATGCCGGTTTTTTAAGGTTATTCAGTCCAAAATGACTGTGAATTTGATATTGCCAGACAGAGTAACATACTTTTCTCTTAAATCTCTTCAGTCTTGTTTATCTTCTTTGAGAAGCAAGGCTTTGTGCTAGCCAAAGCCACGTACATTCTTAAAAACTTTATAATTATCTTCTACACCAAGTCCTGCTTAATTGCATGGGGACTTTGAAGCAGCGCTTAGTTCCTAGTTGGTGGCAAGAGCTTTTTATATTTGGCTTGGAATAGCTTATGATGGTGAATTTGGCGAGTCCATTTTATATGTCATTGTTCGTGGTTTTGCTGCTTCATTATATAAACCTCGCGTCTCATCTGGATTTAGGCAAGGTTTCATGAAGGTAAATGGAACACCAACACCACCACTTCATTACTTTGATTCCCTTTTACGTTAAGGCAATTGCTGGATTTATTAGAACAGCAATGATAGTTTTTGTGGTGGGTGACCCGGTGTGAATAAATGCAGACCTGTATCTGGCTGGTGACTGTAATCCATGTACGTATTCAATATGTACTGTGCACACATTCTCCAGTGTAAATTGATAGAAATAAATGTGAATTGTTTTACTTTGTAAGCTTTATCATTTCATCATCATCATCATCACGATTTCATGATAGGGACGGTAATGGCTTTCACCATGCACCAGCTCACATCCTCACGTCTCTACGGTCATCATTTTTACTCAAAGGTTCTTCCACTGTGTGCACAATTGCAAACACACCTAACTGCATCTTGTTGTAAAACAGAGCGTTAGAAAGATAAAATTGCAAAATGTATCCGACCCCGTGCATTTTGGACAACCATGTGGTCATGTTTTTACATGCGGAACAAACCAAGGCAATATGGTAACCCATGAATTTAACTTGATTCGACAGCTTTCCCATTCTGAAATTGTATTCCATCGTTAGGTTTGCTTAGGATGCTAGAGTCACAACTCCAGATGGAACTAGTAAGGGTGATGGGCGGTCTTTACCAGATTCAGTTGTAAGGCAGAAATATTTTCTGTTTGTTTCAATTAATACTCGAGAGAGTTTAAAAACTGCGTATGACTTTTTTAGAGTTTGACTTGTAAGTAAATAGTAGTCATCACAAAGTTGTTTTCTTGTAACTCCCTGCATTGAAAATTAGATTTCTCTCAACGGTTTCTTCCGGTTTAAAGGTGTATATGGTTATTATTTTGTGAAAAACTACTAAAGCAAACTCCTTCATGTAAAATTCTCTTAGCTGTTTTCTCATAATAATACTTAAAATTATGTAGGTATTATCCAAGAAGCCCTTGTACACATGTACACGAGTACCATACCTTGTTAACTTCACTGCTTTGTGTAGGATTTATGAAAATGTTTCTTTCTCATGTGCCCCCTCAATCCCTCTCGTCTGGTAATACAACCAGCTGGTACGATGCCGATAGTTATTTTGCTGGTACCCACACAAACACATATTTCAAAGAGTCAGGAAGCTAAAATGTGGCGTGATAAATGCATGTGTACATACCAAAAGTTTGTTGATAAGTCAAAAGAGGTATGTATGGTAGCAAGTAAAGAGAAAGCAAAAAGAAACTGCACAAGAGCTTTAAAAAATTGCGACCCTTTTTATTTATTTTAGGTGCACAAGTATGTGCACACCATCAAGTTTGCTTATTTGCTCTTTGTTTTCGCCACATGCTTAACAAGCTATTGGGGTCACCAATTTTTCATCTGTTTTTGTATATAACCTCCATTACTCGGTTTACTTTGTGGAAACTTTTTTTTTCGTTTTGTAAAAAATCATAACGTTATTTTTGTGAGAAGACCCCCTACAAATTTTTGATGCACATGGTAATTTCGTAGCGTAAGTACTTTTAAGTACAGCTTAGTAATGCACTTTTAAAAGAGATGGGAAAAAGTATGAAGGTTTTAGTATTGATTAAAGATGACACTTCTATTACATGCTTATATAATAGAACTAAACTTTTATGTAGTTGTGTACTACCACTACAACAACTCCAGCTAAGCTAAACTTTGTATTACCACGAGAGTATTACATTATAATGTATTTTTTGAAGATCTTAAACTCTTTCTAACATCTCATGCATGTCTGCATCTTATGCAATATGTATGCCTGTAAGTATTAGTACCCAGTAAGTCTTAAAAGACATCGTGGACGACCATGACTTCCTCCAGTTTTTCTTGTCTTTCATCTTCCTTTTACTCACATTACATGCTACGTTGAATACACTAATAAAGGTCGACGGGGGAGCTCTTCTCTCAAATGGGGAATTGGACACATGGGGAAGTGAGTACAGAGGGACGGGAAAAGGGAGAAAATCCCGTTCTGAATAATATTCCTTTTTTAGTTGAAAACAAAACTTGCAGCAACAGTTAGGCTCTTTTAGTGGGCATGTAGACAGTTGAAAATAGTTAACAGTCCTAACTTACTTTTCCGTAGCCCATAAAATGGGACAGTGGTGGAAAATGAAGTAGGGTAAAGGAATCCACACATACTTTCTTGCCTGCATGGATTTGTCTTATGTACTTGGTTAAGTTGGTAAGACTCATTCATGCAAGAAATGGATCTATCCCCATTTATCCTTTACGGGATGGATCATTTTAACCACAGTTCCTCCATTTTCCCTTTGTTTGATGGTTACAATGTGTGAGCACAAGGCTATTTACAACAGCATAAACGTAATACGTTATGAGCCAAGAAGTGTTATTGTGTACGTAGTATTTCTTGTGGGAAAGGGATATATGTGTACTACTAGAATCAGTTTATTATATTGTCATGTAATGTCTACAGGAAATGGAGAAAGCCTCATCACTTGTTTGAATGGCTAAGTTACATCATTTCACAGATCATAATGAAAATCCAAAGAAATACAAACACTAACTTCCGCTTCTTCCACCCCTTCCCCTTTGTCATTCACATACTTACGACATCATTTATTATATTCATCTCCATGTGCAGCAGTGAAAAAGCACATGTTGTACATAAAATACTTGTGAAAGTGTGCATAACCTGCATAGCTACCTATGTATATAAGTACTACAAAGCAAATGCATTTTGCAATCCTGTCTTGAATCGGTTCAAAATGGAGTATTGATTTAAGTCAGTGATATCAAAAGACTTATCCCCAGCTGGTGAAAGTTAGTCAGTAACAACAATCACTTTTAGACTACCAACTGCTTTTGATTTCATGCTGTTCAATGGAAAGTGGATGAGCTAAGAAAAGTACTGGTTTGTTTGCGCCTAGAAAGAAAAATCTCTATAAACTTCTAATTCAATATGTTTTACGCCAACTAAAACTGCTTTTGTCCATGGTTATACAAAGATGGCACGAGGCTTTTCACTGGAAGTCGTCCAGTCTGTTTGCAGTGAACACAAACTTTGAAAAGGTTTGCATGTTTCAATATAACAAAGTTCACATACAAAAGAGAACAACATAACACCATAACAATAGAACTATATACATACACTGCATTGCTCCATTACATGCATATGCAATGATGATAACGCACAGATACCTATCTGTAAAGGACCTTACATGCAACTAAATGTTGACAAAGCCCGTTGAATTGTACTATTGTATCTATGTTTGCTTCAGGAGGTAAAGTTTATTTGATATAAAAAAGGACAACTATTCTAGACATACGTTTTACCTAGACTAAAATTGTAGCAACAACATATCACCTTCCATGACATTGCAATACTAATATATTCAACGGTACTTTTATTTCCCTACCAGTTTCATTCAAAAACGGCTAGGAAAAAAACGTAGATAGTGAACATTATCTTGAGTTTTAAAGTAAGCTTCAGAAACTGGGTTTGGAGTCCAACGGGGTTTCTTTCGAAAGGAATATTCGTATAGGTATTTCTCTCCTGTCGAGATTTTATGTACTTTTTCTGCATTAAAGTGAAGCTGAAATCGGGGTAGAAGGACAAGTAACATTGAAAACTTTTTTGTTGATTCTCAGTTTCCTACATTCCAACAAACTCTCTGGAATCATGCTAAATAGGAAAGTTGCTCCATGTTGTCCCGATTGCCCCTGGGTATTTTTGCTTCGATGAGGTATGAAGGTGTATGTACACAAAATGTGCAGATGAAGCTGAAAGGGAACAGCAGGGAAGTTGCTCCCATCACACAAGCGATTCAAGACATGCCAAACTACCACTGACTGTAGCTTATGCCAGAGTACTAGTCGAAGAATGTAAATTTGACCAGCTCAACTGTTATTATTCATTCTTGTCATTCCATGTTCTCAGCCAGTTGAAGCTTTCTCCCCGATGTCTCAATGTCAGGCAAAAGCTTAAATATTCCACTTAAAAGGAGATCGTGAGCCACAACAAGAACTGAAATCCTACTTATACTTAACTTTAAATATTCACACGTTAATACATATTATAGCATGTATATATTACCCATGTAAGGTATATTTGCTACCATATATCTGTATACAATAGAAGGGGTACATTAAATGTACATAAGAAGCGAAATCGCGCAAAAGCTCAAGAAAAAATAGGCAAATAGTGGAAAAAATATATCTTGCGCTTATTTACTTCACTTTTAAAGTACTTGAACACAAGTATGTGAAAGTTGTTATACAAATGTAATGTGGCAAGAGTACTGTTTCTTTACTCAGGAATCAATGAAAGCAGTCAATGCGATGGGGACCAGCGTAAGCGACAGAGTAGAATTTATCATACCATGTTTTTACTTTCATGCACTTGTGTTCCTTGGGAAAAGTGGGCTTCACAACATGCCCCTTTTCCGTTATTTAGGTGCGTCACAGAAGGCAAGAATAATGTATGCTCAAATTTCTACAACTTGTTTTTACATTTTACTCCAACGTTCAAATAAAGTCAGCCGACTCTTTGGGTGGAGCAGAGCCTTCAAAATTTTTGTATTAGCTAAAGAGAGACATCAATAATTTCAAGCCGTTTTGAGCTTTCCTACCGAAAAGTATAAATATGGCCTTTTTTCATTTTCAAGCAGAACCTTGTTTATTTGTTGCCAAGGAATATGTTTACAAAAACATGATCATTCAATTCTTTATATAGAGCTAAAAACTACAATAAATGTGCAAGTAAATCTGATGGTAACCGTTTGACGTCTGTTCATAATGTAAATATGTCGATAGGGGATATTTTGTGGATAATTTACAAGAGAAAGGTGCAATCAACTTCAGTCAGCGTCTGTTAGATAACATAATATCAGCGTTAAACCGAGAGTAGAATAGAGATTTTGACTTGTAAATTGATTTTCAACGAAAAATGAAAACGGGTTTGGCTTGACCAAAAATAATCCAGACATGTTGTGAAAAGCAGTATAGTTTATAGGAATTGTAAGCGATTCAGCCACCTATATGTATGTGGGTGGACCCGTATACACTTTTTGAAGTGACCTTTTGAAGTTTTCAACATTAATAGTCGTTAAAACCGAGAAAGTCTGTTTCCAATATTATTTTTCACATCCCAATTCAATACAACAAATTAGAGTGAAAAATATTTATACCTATATTGTGATTTTGCTCAGACTCTTTTGTTCTGCAAGATAAGTTCAGGTGTGACATCATATAAAAGATAACTGTAAAGGTGTAAATACAACTTTCCCTGACCTTGGCCCGGCTGTAAGATACAAGTACTATATGCCTGTATGGATTATACCGCTTTACCTAGTATATTGCTTTCTGGGCTTGGGTCGATATTATTTCAATTACTTTCTCGGACAAATTTCCATTTGCTTCAATTGTGTTCGATCCAGTGGTCAATATGGTTGACCTTTACCAATGGTTTTAGTGGTGGCTAGGATTTGATAAAAATCGGATTTAAATATATACATACAGGGTTTCATAAAGCACGTATGTGTATAAATGGCAAAACCATGTCATGTGCCTCAAATTATTGTTCGTTGCACCGCATGATTTTTAAATAAAGTAGAGGATTATTGAGGATCATATTCATCAATTATTTTTTATTGATACAAGGTTCATATTACCTACGCCATGTCTTTCACAATATGGATGTTCTTTGTACGGTATGTACTATTCAAAGGCTAAAAGGATTAGCCCCATGACGTGTGTGGACTGCTGGACACTTGTTGAAATCTCCAAAAGATGGATGGGCTTACGAGTTCCATATTCTTTTCTTTCTCAATAAGCTTTCTACACGTCTCATAAAAATGGGTGACCTGCTCTAGTATATAGTAGACGGGAAAATGTAATAATCTGGTTTCGTCAAGATTTTCCTTTCCATGCAAAAAATTGTACAGTTTTTATAGTAAATGAATTTGTCAAACGCGGTTTTTTATTCAGCCGATACAATATTTTACGGTGCCCGTATAGAGAGTTATGACCTCCGGGGATGGACCAAACGCACTGAATAATTATCCGCTTATATTTCGGTCCCATTACCTTTTTTCACTTGTACGGCAAATGGTGCTTCTCTGCGTGTTGCCTTGTATGGCTTGTCGTGCGAAATGGGTTGACCTTATAATCAGTTATGGGACAAAAAATCTAATTTCCAGCTCATGTGTTCACGACAGATTTCCTGTTTTTCAACCCAGTTACGCAATCCTTTGCCATACATGCTTTGTATATTTAGCCGTGCCACTACTACAACTCTCTTTCCCTTCTTCTGTTTGGATCAGTCAACTTTTTAAAACTACATACCTCAGGATGTAAATACCCAGAATCGTATGCCTATCGGTAACATGTGAAACATAAAATTTGTATAAAATCAGTTAATGTAAACTTACCTCTTCAATGCTTAACTGTTTACTGTACACCCTAAGGATAAAACCATAAAGTGGGATTCCTCCAAAAGCATAAAACATAAACAAAGGATACACACAGCAGCAGCAGCTAACCAGCTAAGTCTATACAGATTGCTGTAATGAAAAATCTGTTTAGAATACCAAATAAAATCTTTGTGCACACATAAAGTGCTTTATGATTTGAATTCTAATGATGTCTACATTTCAGCCAGGATAATATATTATTTCCCCACTTAAAACGTAAACGGGAAAGCATGACATACGTAGCTTTCTATTGTATATTAAAGCTCGACAAGCACATTTTATAGTAGACACTACAGAAGGGACATGCAAACTGTAAGGCACTTTGTGACCGTGATGGCTTTCACTGGAAAAAGTGAAGGTAGCACATACCGTTCCGTAAATGCACGAATGCAACCCTTTTACGGAGTATGTAGCCTTAAGCAATGTTAGCAGTACAGACATATATACGCGGTAGTTAGTTTCTTTTTTTTTAAACAGGAATGTCATATATATAATGGTAGAATGTGGTGCATGGTTAGAAATAAATTTACTTTGTGTATAAATGCTGTGGAAAATACCTAGTGCAGTGAGTCGCTGCACTGTATTAGATTCAGGTTTAATATCCGTCCTTTCAGGGAATGTAAACAGAAAAGTGTTTTTAAGAAAAGTAAACTGAAGCTATCTCTCCCCAGGATCCCTTGCTCTACACATATAGGGGCTAATTATCTTGGATGTGCCGCTGTCACGGAAGAGCAAACATGGCACAAAATTGTCTAAACTTGCTATTATGATCTTGAAAGATAACGAGACGGGGTAAGTTACAAGAATATGACCCTCGTTACCAACTAACTAACGCAAATTGGATTAAAAGAAAAAACCATGTTGATTAAGGTTTCCTGAAAACTTTCTTTGAAAAAAAAATGGCTTGGCTTTAAAACCGTGTGTCTGGCAAGTTTTGATGTAATTGGTGCTGTGGTGATCGTTTATGCTCAAAATCTGCACCAATGGAATAAGGTGCACTTAGCTTTGTCTCTTAAGATTAAAAGTTTGCCAGGTATCATGTACCCTCACGAAAATTTGTTTATTCGGACAAAGTAACAGTCGCCAAAGCAAACAATCACTGTGGTTGCTACATAATGCACTTCATTTTGTTTGCAAACGCTTGAGTTAGTTTGACCTTCCATGCATCTGAAAAAAACCTATTTTATGCACATACTTCATTCACCTGGGGGTGAAGTAAAGGCGCGTGCAGAGGAAACGGCTTGTAAAATATTAATATTACAAAATATGTAGGCATAATGCATTTAATAAAGTAGTGCAACCAACTAATTTCACAACCAATATTATGTATGTCTATCGTATGTATAATGACCTAGTTGCTTTAAAACAAACAAAAATAAATTACAAATTTTCGTGGAGTTCAAGGCAAAGCGCATGCATTAGGTAACAAAGAGCTGAGTAAATTAAGCGTGGTGAAAAATTTTGTTACATGATGAAATATTACTATTCCATCTTCAAACTTTATTAAATTAAGAGAAATGTTGAATCGAAGCGGTATTTCATATACATTCAATCATCATCATGTGAAACATCACTAAAACAAACATGCAGATAGAAGAAACAAGGAGAAGTGAAAGTAAGTAGGAGGAAATCTTCTGGGAATATTATGTGGTCGGATGCTTGTTTGTGGTCCAATAATTTTATTACAGGCATTTCCCATTCTTGTCCACCACCAACCCAAAAGTAACAAGACTTCACTCCCTTCCGTTCAATCTTTCCATGTTAAATCTTCACCATCGTGATCATCATCAAATTTCGTCAGACCAGACAACACAACTCACACTATCCATAAACTCCAACAATGTGCACAAAGCAACCTAACAACCATCCATCCAAATAAAACATACAACACGTCAAATCAACTACTTTTTCGCTCGTCTGTTGCATTCTTTAGGTGGTGTGTATGCATTAGTATGTACAATACCGATACAGAAGCTCTTCTCGTTTCTTCTTTCACTCCAAATTAATGTGGGTTTCATATTCCTAACTTATTGCATAAAAACTAATTTTGGGGAGCATTGAAGCAGTTGTCAGAATAAGAAAATCTTTCTTTTATACCCCTGTGACCATGAGAGTACCAGCAGGTTTGGTAATCCAATATAATCTAGGTGTACTATTGTCAGCCTTGTGGTGACATTGCATTTGGAAACCATCTTTTTCAGTGAAAACACGATCCACTTCTCCTTTCAGATGTTTGGGAGCAGATTTCAAATATAATTCTTATGCGCTTGCGTCATTTATATATGAACAAGTATTGATGACTAAAACATGTAGTTCATACAAACAAATTTATTTTCTCGGTATGTATCAAAAGAACGAAAACGTCAAACTGGCATTCCGAATGTAATAAACATTTGACCTAAAATTAATGCTGTGAACGGGAAAATAAACAGTTTTTGAGCTCTTACAATCCCTGAACATTTGTTGCTTCTACTTTACTGAACTCACCACTGTCCCTTTTACTTAAGACATTATATCAGTAATATTCTTAAATAAAATACACGCCTATAGTCCCCGTGCGTGCATTTTACATCACGCAAATACCAGTAATGGGTGGTAATAAACTGGCCTACCAAAAAAAGTCACTGATTTTATCAATATATCATCATCACGTACAAAGCTAACAATAAAAATCGGTCATATTACAAAAACATTTCCTAGGCTTTCACTCTTGCAGGATATGACGGTTCGTTTCTATTAAAAAATCAGGGTGGAGTATCTAAATCGAGTAATGAAATGTGACGCACTGGTAGTCACGCAATTGTGAACTTTGTCAAGTTCAAACTTGACGTAATTGTATATTAGTATTTGCACATAAACAACATAAACTCAAGCGGTGGAACAAAATTTATACTTATTCTGTAAAAAATCGACAAGTTGATAAATTAGAGAGTAGTAACCTCTACAGTAAGGACACCGCGGAACCACCAGCGTTTAACATGATAGAATTTTGCACACCATTTTGATAAAGGGAAGAAAGCTCACGTATTTTATTTCGCCAAACCACAGGTTTCAGGCAAAAAGCTCATTGACCATGGTGTCAAAATTATTTTATCTATATGTAAAAGTATTACTCTCTTCCTGCGTAAAGTAATTTGTATAGCTTGGAAACAATTACCATACAACCTTCAAAACATTTTTATTTACATTTACAAAAGTTTAAAGCAAATAGATACTAATACAACGTAGTTAGCTAATCTAATTATGAATGTAAATCAGAAGTATTGTAATACTATGAATTGCAGGTTATCAGATTAGTCACACGTGACCTTACAAAAACGAATGATAAAAAACAAAGTATTGCTGGTTAGTTTTTAAGGGATTTTATAATTTGACAATGTTATAAAGGAGAAAGCAATTTAAACACCAAAATACGTACCACCAAAACATTACATTGTAGGTAATAAGAGTTATATTTATCTTGAGCCAGAGTAAACAAGGCAGTTTTTGTCTTTCCGGTTGCACGTATATTTAGGTACGTTTAAAAAATTCATGACACAGTTGCGTACCCACTTAGCCTTAGACAAAAACATATTTTCACTCCACATAACTTTCTCCACACGAGTTCTCTAACTCCCTGCAAATCACAAAAACCATTATCTCGTTACAACTATATCGTAGAAAGTACAGTTAATATGGAAGCTAGATATGTAATGTAAAATGTGAATGTACGATTGGAACATGCTACATACATGGAGCTGAGAATTACAGTCGTGATTACGTGTAAAAAATTGTGTAATAATGAAACTTTTTCCACCATTTTTATCCCCTTGCTCCCTCCCATAACCATGTATGATTATATCTACGAAATAATAAATGAGCACATGATGACTTATATAGTGTCTTTGTAAAAAATGTCGCTTTACAGAGACTTTATGGAACACTGGAGTATGATATACGTTTTGTTCTTGGTTGCACTGGGCGCTGTAACGGCAGTAAGCCTCCTCTACGTAGTATGTTGTTGCTGCCGGAAAAGACATAAAGCGAGCGGTGGGGATGAAGAGAGTTTACAGGGGATTCTAACTGATGGGAACAGTAGCAACAAGGACACCACATCCGTCAAAAGTCACAATGGGATCCTGGGCATCAAGGCTCCCCTTCTCAAGACCAAATCTTTGATGTAAGTTCAATTTCTTTACTCTCGCCCTTGCACCACTCTGCTACTGGCTTGGTTTGATTTGCTACAGACATGCCACGAAATGGTTTTGCTTTGTCTGTTTGTAGGCTTACATTAGCTTACTTTCTCTTTGCTTTCCCTTTTTTTGTTTGGTCCGAGTGAGTGGAGCTAAACAAAGGTATTTTGGTGTTTCTGCTGCAGTTGTCATTGTTAATGCTGTAATGCGACTCGATGTCAGTCTTGGCTTTCCAGTTGAACATTTCTTGTTGCGTTGTTGAAAGGTTGAGAATTTATTTAGTAGATTCTTTTATATCTTATGGCTCATTATTGTATTAGGAATGATGTTGTAATAATACAAGTGCAAATGTTGGCATATATGATTTTACTTGTGTTCTCATTATATCTTCAAACAGAATTTGTCAAATGGAATGCTGTAGGGAGAATAAAAAGAAAGGATTGAGGCGGTAGATAGAAAAAGAAACTAGAGGATGAAAGGAACCTGAAGTTTCATGACTTGAAATGCCTCACTTTCGTATTGTAACTTGATACTTTGTCTGATCTCAAATAGAAAGAGTGAAGTATTAAAAAAAGGAGAAGACGGCGGTGTGAAAAAAAAACTTTCTTTTACGGTCTACGTACGCCTTAAAACAGGACGTGACTGATCGACTGATACATTCATAAGTCAATCTAAACATGCCTTCCAGTTCATTTTAAAGAACGAGCTTTCCTTCGCTGTGTTTTACTTTCATTTCTCTCAAGGTTATATGTAGCCTCCCACCTGATCTCAAAAAGGGAATGTAAGACGATGCATACAATTTCACTGATCAATAGTTTGCATTCCGAGAACAAATAAATGTATGAGATTGAGAACAACCCATTTTGATATTCAACCCATCCTTTCAGCACTATTTACTCGGGTGATTAAACATGAATGCATTTCTAAGATAATTTGGTGGAAATAGGTATAAAATATCTGTTTGTCTGTTTATCGTTATCATTCTAAGAACTTTTCACATTATGGAAGACAGTCTAAGTGTAAATTAAGTAGTCTTTCAAAGATTTAGTTTGTCGAGAACGCGAATAGACAGAGCTAGTAGATAATCAACTTAATTTCAAGCTGTTCAACTGCCATTTCAGGCTGGTACATGTTCATTATTTGTAGCCAATCTCATCGGTATTACTACTGTAGTATATTGTTATCGCAGAACAAATTTTCATTTCAGCCTGCTTCCGTTTTTTGCCTTAATTTATCACGCAATAGAGAGTTTTGCGTTGGTGAAAGTTGTAATGTATAATGCTTGAATACATGTGACGGCTTATTTTGTATTCCATTCCGTAACTATGATTATTGCCATTCCGGTAAGCGGAAATCGGTTTCTGTTGTCAAAGTAAAGAAAAATACATATGTGAAATTACGTTATTTTACATTAATGTTTGTTACATCGGCTTTTAGGAAAGAAACCTGCGTTACTTCAAGTTGTAACTTTGAATTGGAGGCGACACAAAATGCGTTACGTTGACGCATACGTAATGTTTATTGACAGACAAACAGTAATCGGTTTGGCTAAGTTGGATTGCTTTTTATTTTGGTATAATATATCTAGGATTATGAGCACGTGGAATTTTTAACGAAAAGAAAAACCTAAAAAGTGACCTTCCATTAGTAATGACAGGAAAAGCCCAAATGTTGCATTCTTTCTTTACCTTTGTGGTTACTTCAAAAGGTATGTGTAACGTATATCACTTATTGATGACGGGTCGATGAAAGTACATATATTCCGTCAAAGTAAAAAATGCACTTTATATAGTAGTAGAGACCATAAAAAGAAATTTATTGAGTGTTAGAATGAGTATAGGTTTGAGTAACCCTTGCTAAAACTTAAAGAATGCCAAGAATATGTCAAAAAGGGGTGGATAAAAGGTTGCAGCCTACTTCTGCTAACTTTCCATTAATGGCTTTTTGACCATGAAATGACCGTTGAACTAACAGCACACGGAAGGAACTTCACATGACACAGCCTAGATTTGACATAATGACATACAGGCCATGAACACACACAATGAATGTTTTTGCAACCCAAAAAATGCTTTTAGATGATGAGGAAGCACTAACAGGTATTTTCCTTTTTTATTTGATTTATTTTTTAAGCACGTTTACTTTCATTCAACTTTCATAAGTGAAAGGCCAAATCAAAAGTATGTATGAGGATATAGCTTTGTAGAAGAATGGAAAGACTGGTTTCACAATGAGACAAAACTGAGGAAAAGAACAAACTGTAAATGGTAGTTGAACAAGTTTGCATCAACAACTTTTTTGGCTTTGTGCCAGAGAACACTAGTTGATTCAACTGCATCACTATATGAACATACACGGTTTGGCTGTATTCATGCATGAGAAGTTTAATGGCAAGAGAAAGTTGATAGATAGTGTGGTCTGAAAACCGAACAGAGCACATTTTGTATGCGCCTTTCATGCCCAACAAGTGCATTCCTGCTTGTATAGTACCGTGATTGGACACGATAACTGTAAAAAATTGCTCTCCTGGTCTATTTCAATTAACCTTTGTTTGAATTACTTCGAAGATGGCACTAACGCAGTAAACATTGAAGGGTAATGACGGTTAGAATATAACCGAAAAAAGTTAAAAGTTGTTAATCTCGAATTCGGTAGAATATGTAAAAAAGCTTCCGGATTATTTTAATACCTGCCAAATTTGTCATAATTTGACATTTGATTAAAACACTGAACTTATAGAGGGCATAATGTCTATTTTGCTTCTTCTACTAACCCTAATATATTACTACTAAATATACAAGAAGGGATTAAGATATATAATACAAAAAGGTAGAGAAATCAAGGGTTACTTTTCAGAAAGGGGTCAAACGAATAATAAGTAAGTATATGAAGATCAGATCACACAAAGCTGATATCTGTATCTGCAATGCGATGCTCATATAGCTGCTCAAATTGTCCGATAACTCATGTGATCAAATAAAAAAATAAAAACTTTAATGACACTCTTAAACAAAGGACGTTAAGAGTGTTTATTATGGTCGTTCAGTAAAATACGATTAGGTATATATGATCGCTTGATTAAAATCCAAATTTAATGGATTTTTACCCAGTGGATTATACGCATCAGCAGGAGTTATACAATTTTCTTGTCTAATCCGCTCACTGAAAGGCCCTATTGTTTTTTAATGTTAATACACTAAGACAATACAGCATGGCAGCAACAGAATTTTAAAGTACTGGGATGCACGGTAACAGTATACGCTTATAAATTATGCTACTTAGATGTTGAATCGCTTTTTATACTGTCTTACTTATATTATTTAAAGATCATATACAACATCAGTATTTAGTATACTGACTTTGTTAATGGCAAGATTTAATAGCATTATAAAGCACAGGACTTAACTTTCTTATCTGGTAATTAGCAAATTGATCATGTTTTCGTAACGCATTGAAATTGCCTTTAAATTTCTGTAAGAGACTAAAAAGGACTCGGGCCTTGAAATAACATGCTGGAATTCACATTTAGGCCTCAATCAATCGTTTAAAGGCAAGCTACTGTAGATAGACGAGGCACACTATTAGCTAAACATGCTTACCTTTGGCCTTCGTACAATGTACATACAGTAGTTAGCTTTTCCAAAATTCAGCGACAAGGCTACATCCCCTGAGCAGGTAAGGTATACCTATAAATGGTTCAGACTTCAGCACCAGTTATACTATAAGAGTAGTTAAATAAAATAAAGGTAAACAATTTTAATGTCAGTCTACCACAATTGGTACGTCCCGTCTACTGGTGTCTACTCTAGGTGAACTACTTGGTTGAGGTCACAGGTCTGTTTTGTACAGATCTTTAAAGTATGCACATGCTATGTGAGTTGACGTCAGATATTCTAAAACATTGAAGGAGGCTTCTATCCCATGCTACGGATGGTTTAAGTATGGATTGTATTTATGAGCTGTACACTTTGAGTTTGACAGACTTTACAAAATCAGGTAGCGCCTTTAAAGCCACTTGTTTTTTAAGCGGCACACATACTTGCGAATGACTTATATTTTTTTGTGGGACACTTCGCCAAAGATGATATTGATCAAAGTCCTGGAGCACTAACCCCACCAGTGTCTAAAAAAGAACCCGCTGCAAGCACAAATCATGCACGTTGGAAACCAAGACTTAAAAAAAATATCTAACAAATCATTCAGTCAGCCTTACTCCGGAGCGTACTTGTTTCTCTGTCTACAAAAATTTTTAAGAACCGGAAGGAGGCTCTACAATAATATCCTACTTTTGTAAATATTCATGGTTATTGTATGTATATGGAGTTACACGTTGGTAACTTTTGTTGTGAAAAATGTTTCTTTCGCCAATCTGATTCCCCCTCCCACGGGTAAAATACATCAATTTATTCATGGCTATGGATAAGTGTGAGTAATAGAGAAAGGATGTTTAAAGTAATGGATAAAAAAGTGCTCCTAGACATGTCATTTTATGGACAGGACTAACTTTGCCATGTTGTCAAGTTAGTTCTGCTACAGTACACAGTACAAACCTAAAAGTCCGGCTTTGTCTCTAAATTCTGAATGGAGATCATGTAGCATAATCTAGCCGAATAGCAAACAGTACAAGTATTTAAAATACTTGAATGCGCCAGTACACAGACAGCATTGCAAAATGTTTTATGTTTTCAGCTTTCTTCAATCTTTCCTACTTCTTTCTGTGGAAAGTCAGTACATGCAAGACTTTTGACTGGAATTAATAGTTAATGTGGGCAGCTACTACATGAAGTTGAGTTGGAAAAAGCTAAGGTCAGAAGTTGATAAATTATTGAAGGCCCCTTTTCACTCGGTGAGAAAAGCTGGGAAAGCGGAGAAAGAGAAAGACAGGAGTCTACACCAGCTTGACACAAAAGCACGCTTACAAAACTCTCCCGAAATTCAATGTAAGTGGAGCATGACGGCGAATTTTTAAGGTTGGCTGCTGAACTTCATCTCACTCTTGAATGCCTCCACAGATAGATATCATGGTATCCGGTGTTCCCTTAAGTGGCACACGTTATACAAGTCATTACAGCCTCTCGTCAGTAAAAAAGGGATCAGGTGGTTCACTTTCATACGCCAATAACTTAGCGTTACGAAGCATCTATCTTGACGGCCTTATAATTTGAATAAATGCTGTAAATTTTTTGGAAAAGCAGGGGAAACTATTTTCAAATGGTATATATAGAAACAAACTGTGAGGCTCTATTTTATACAATGATGTTTTTGCAAAAGTGCGTTGAAATACTTTTGCATCTCTAAAAAAGATCAGAACTTCCCTGAATCCCTAAAGCAATGAAAACGTAATTGAATATCGAATTACTTACTTTTAATCCAGAAGCTGTTGTGAAAATGTTAAAAAATATATCATTCATGTACACATACTACGCACATCAGATGCAAGACACATATGACAGCTTCCGCTACTTTGTACTTTTAGATGTATTTACTGATAATGATGGTGTTGTTTACTGATGTCATGTTGAAGAGTCTTTATAAAAAATCTACTTTGTGGCTCTTCCAGTGCAGGCTTATGTTATGCATATCCGTTACTACTGTACAGCAACTTCCTGACTTACAGCTTTCTTTTTTTCTGTCATCAGATATGTTTTATAGTTCTCGTCGTAATTAGTATTGATGCTTCCTCAAATTTTGGTTTTAAAAATATGTGTAAAATAAGAATTTTTTATCTGCTTTAGAATATTCTGTGCAATCTGTATGATAATTGGTAATAGCATAACCTATTATGACTTTCACTATGGCATTTGATTAGGCATGTTTGCTTGTATTGAAAATGCATGCAAGTTCTTATGCAGCACTGCCTGCTACCTGGTGGTAAGTTGTGTAGTAATGCTGATAAATCGATGAAACCGTATGCACACGAATCCTGTCGACGACGATCATGTTACCAAGAGCTGCATAACTTAGTGGAAGGAGGGCGCCCGTGTTGGCAAAATAAGCAGCAGGAGCTTTCTCCATATTTTCTTTTTAAAACAAACGAATTTTCAGGGAATAAGTGTTTGTGTAGTGGATTGATTAGGGAATACTTTAACATACTTTTACGGAAACGAAACGAGTGTCTCGGTTATGCGGCAAAGATATTTATTTATTCAACTACGCTTTTACATTTCTGCAAGAAAATTTGCTAGTAAATTCAAGTCATGGACACTGTTGCCTGTTTTTTTTTGTTTCATTTCACTCTAAGTATCTCAGGAATTCTAGGAATTTGTTCATTTCCAATGACATTTTATGGACATGATGAACTGTTGTACTTGGACAATTTCCCAATCTAAATTAGTTGAACGTATGTAGTACTTGGGGTTTGAAGTCTAAATTGAATTTTTAGCAAACTTAAACATTACTACCGAGTATTCCTACGTTTGACCATTGCCGTTAACAAACATTCACGCTGGGGTTCTTACTCAAATATGCCGTTCACGTAACTTCTGGTCAGTTAACTTCTTAAAGGAACGACGCCTTATCTTTTCCTTAGGATTTATGAGGAAAATCGATGGGGACTTGAGGTTTACAGTTTTCATACTTCTTTGTTCTTTAGAAATTCCTACTGCTTAGTTTTTAGGTAGCAGAGGCATAATATTGTATCAAGATAAACTTCAGATGTTGTTTTTGTACTAACTGTTTAGCACTATAATTGGAAGCAAGCATGCAGCCCATGGGAGTCCAACTTAACAAAACAAAAGAGAGAGGCCTAACTTTTTTCTTTGTTCACTCAACTAAAAAAACTGTAAAAAAATATAAGTGTTTTGCACCATTCTAGAGAAAGCATATTTATCTATATGAGCTTTAAAAGTAGTTCTTGAGTAGTTGGAAATTTTTTTCATTTCTTTACTTCGCATTCATTCATGAAAGAATGCCTTCCATTTTGAAAATGTTTTGCAGATTGAGTTTTATTGCAGGCTGGTTATGTGTATTTGTAGGGCAGACGTCAGAACTGCTTTTGTTCTGCAAAAGTCATTCATACTCTAAATAACAGGCGTTCTCTCATGGAACTATTTTAGGTCTACAGTTTCTAAGCTTCATCAGCATTACCTGAAAAAACATCTCTTTGTTTTATATCACCCCAGCAGAGCCACAATGTTTCCTTGAAACGCTCATAAAATACGAATATATTCGTCTCCAGACAAATCTTATCCAGATATATTCCACAAAGCTTTTTTGATACAAAAAGCTCAGCTTAGTAACACTCTTGGAAATATACCCTACTTTTCTTCTCAAGTTTTGTAGATATTGTCAAGGTCATTTTAACTGCAAGAATTCTCTTGTCTTATGAGAACAAATTAGAGAAAGTGTATGAGTTGCTGTATATTTTGGTTGTGATATGACATGTGAACATAAGAGCCATTCAACATTAAACACAAACCTTTTGTTCAATTGATGTAGACGTGTCAGGGCCAAAATACACCGAGTAAAAGTAACGGCTGTAACCCAAAAATATGAAATTTGTCATCGTGTTGGTGACAGTTAAGTAGAACCATGTATCACAGAGATTTGGAATGTCAACTACATTTTTCAAAAGATTAGTTGCAGTTGCTTCAATACATACATTTGTATTGTTCTAGCTAAGAACGGAATGATCAATGGGAGGAATTTGATTCTTTCAACTGAAATATTTGATACTTTTGCAACCCACATTAGAAAATACCATTTGTCCCTGGCATTTCACAATCCCATACCTAAATAATTCTATGTCTCGTCTGAACAGTTGCACTCGACCATACTCAATCTAAATTCTTCTCGGCTATTTGAATTTTTTACAATAGTACATAGTAGGTTGTACATCTGATTTATACATGTAGGTACGAAAATTACTCAAACATATTGAAAAATAACAGACGGCCATTTTATGGACAGTAAATGTTGTTAGAAGATGTTCAAATATTTGCTTTGTATATTGGGTAATATTACCATGTGTCACAGAAAGAAAGGATAATATAAATAAATTACAGACAATTTTCATCCTCCGGGAAATTGTGTTTTTCTTTAATGAATGCAAAACCCCATGTATTTCGGCAGCTTCCGATCATGTAATCATCTTTTTTGGAAAAATATTTGTAAAAGCATTAGATGAGTTAGATGCTCACACAAATGATAACATTGTAATAATGCTTTATTATTGATAGGCATCAGTGAAGTCTGTTCAACCATTAAAAGGATGCTTTTGCTAGATCAAACAAGGTTGTGAATTTCTCCTGATAAAAAATCTAAAGGTCGACGGCTGCGGGCATCAAATAACAATGAAGATATCCTCTCACACGGGCATCTTTCAATGAATATTTATAAGGCTCTGGTTTTTCGTTAGGACACTTGACCTTGATCCCTCATCCAATCGTCTTTATTCATTGTTAGAAGTAGCCAAGATGAGTTTCTATTGTGGGATGGTATTTTGGCGGATGATGAATGAAAATTATTATTCAGTGCCTATCAGTTTTTAATAACTACATCCGTCTCACTGACCAGACCTTCATTTTCTATTGATGACTTTCCACATGGACAATACTTCTCCAAGGAAACATAAAGTCGCCAAACACATATCATCTTTCAGTCTCATTATCACAACGTAGTGCAAAAACCATATTGGCAGGAAAACCTTTAACAATGCTTCCCTCCACTAATATTTCTCTCATATAGACTGAGAGTATACTTCAAACATTGAGAATTGTCGCGAATAACTATGATATACGATATTGTCTGGTGGAGGTCTTGAAGAGGTAAAATGAGGGCCACCGTCCTGGAGATTCCAATATGAAAAGCAATAAAGCTCTTTATCCTTTCATCACAACACAACGTTATCTCTCACAGTTTATTGTATACACCGGATAACAACCAAAATCCTACATAATACGTCCGCTACTTACGGAACACTTCACAATGATCATTATTACTAGTAGAAGTATGGATAGGCAACACAATAAAGCTTTTCCGGTCACATTATGAGTGGATTCTCACTTGAGTGGAGGAACTTTTTAATTTTAGTATAAGACAGTCATTTTCTTTCGTTCCAGAACAAAGAAGCATATCATCATATCAGCATCCCATTATTAATATCAACGTCTTGAAAGTGTTTGTTCACTTCTCAAAGCTACAAATGAGAATCATGACAAGATGCAGGATAATAAGTTCCTTCGTCCAGAGAAAGGAAAAGAAAGAATTGATTAGAATTCGGTAAGTTACGAGAATTGATGATGAAATAACATAACAGTCACACTACCAATATATGCCAACCATGTAATAACCTAGAGATGAAATTCGAATACATAAAGGTAAAAGGAGAAGGAATAGGCTTTTCCTTTCGAAATCAGATTCACCCTTATGGTTTCTTTCCAAGACGTTTACGCCGTCCGTACCGCAAATCCAAGTTGACACTAACCTTCTATGGAATGACCTTGATAAGAAAAGATTTCTTGTCCCGTGATGCATGTGCTGATTCGCAAACATTGGGCACGAATAAATTTTTACAGGTATTCAGGCAAAAAGAAAGAGAGATGAGAGTAAAGTATGATAAGGTTTCTTCTCATCTGGAGAAAGAGACCTTTTTACCCTCCTAGAAATATACATCTGTCAGCTTTCCACGAGAGAAAATGCCCTTCAGGACAAGATAATCTGAGACTAATACTCATGCATGAGACGTGAGTGGCTTTTCCCATTTTTTCGCTTCTGATATTGCAGTCAGTGCACTGGTTATGTAATGTAGACGGAAGCCGACAAAGGAAGGGTTGGATTTTTCCAGCGTGGCTTTAAGCTCTGTCTTTGATTGCCATTTTGATTGAAGGCTAACAAAATTTAAAAGTTTTCTGCCAGCTATAATCCTCCATCTTGGAAGTTTGCAAATTTTTTTGTTATGTAGCGACCCCCCACTGTTGGAATAAAGTTAAAATATGCAAGTTTTTAAATAAAATTTCCTTTTAGGATGAAATTTTTAAGGAAATCAAGAAGTCAATGTCAACAAGTTAGCCGTATACTTACTTATATGAATGCTTTTGTTTAAATAGTAAAGCAGTGTTGCCCTGTTGAAGTTTTTATATGAGCTTCCTGAAAATGTGTACAATATAATTTATGTATGCAGGTAATGTATCAACGTATTTACATTATCCTTTTAACCTTGCACGTGAGCTGCCTTCATGATTAAAAGGAGACGGACATATTTCTACTTCGATGTAGTGTGTGTTAGGTATACGTATGATAATGTGTTTTCTGGAAGTTTTTATCCAATGGAATACATATTTTTACAAGGCTGTGCCCACATTTAGAAAAATAGGTCATAGATACAAGACAGACAGGAATTTCAAGTCCCTGAAGGAAATGACATTTTTCCTGATAGAAACAACCCGAACGGCAGAATTTTTGATTCATAGCGTTTCAATGTTGTGTTACTTTATAACTTTCAGTGTGCACATCCCGACCTGCTCAAAAAAAGTATCAAATATTTGAAGAGAAGACTTATTTTCATTTCCTCTGTATTATCATCAACTTACTAAGATTCTTTCTGTGAATGTTACATTTTTTATGCATATATGCACAACACGCAAAAAGGGTTCTCTTCATGGAAGCCATATTCCAACAAAAAAGTAAACTTCTCTTTGAAGATCTCACCATCCTGCATGAAATATCTAGAAATCTATTCAATAGGTTTTGATGGCTTCTTAAAGTTTCTTTTATTATCACTGACAGGAATTTTTTTTAGCATTCTGGTAGGGTACAAGCATTTCAGCAGATATTATATATGCCCTTCAGAGTCATCATTGTTTGTGTGTGATAGTTGAAATCAAAGAGTCTCTATCTACTTTGTAGATTTCGGCAAAAAATTAAATTCGCCAGTGTAACATAGTTGGGATAGATGTGAAAGGTACTTTAAAACAAGTTTACAAATATATTTGATTCACCACTCAGTATATTCCAAAAGAGGAATCTGTATTTTTCTGATGGAATCATCATGTCAGCGAAGGGAGTTGCCATCTCTTAATTTCGGTAACTTGTGTGGCAGTAATGTTTGCGTGTTGACATTATGCATGAAATTCGGTCAAGGATACTTTCTTAAAATGTTTGGCTTGCCACAAACGGGAATTAAGATTTATTGCCTTTGTCTTCTATTAAAAGTGAAAGTGGTAGCAGTGATCGATTTTTGCTACATACATTAGGATGGATTATTATTAATATCAAAAGATTAAAATTTTGGGATGCATATAAGAATAGCTATGGTTTTTTCAGAGAAATGGTGAATGAAACATTACTTTGCAGCACACAGTATGGGAGATTTCATGCATAGCTTTACAGTTTAGAAAGTATAAACGGTTGGTATAAAGTATATTTGGTGTTTGTATATTTTTAAAGATAACTCTCATTAATCATTCAGTCATGCATGGTGAGCCTTTGAAATCCAATACTACTTTCATATCCAAGCTTTTTTCCCTTTGCTTCAGTATTTATTAAACTTTTACTATGCAATCCATACACAAGGTTCACAAGCGTCCGCGTAGCGAAACCATATCATATATTATTTGCTCTTCTCTGATCTTTTAGAATACACTGGGGCAATGCAAATATACCCTTACAATTGGAGAAAGTAAGTAATAATCATGTTGTCGTAGTCATGTTTACAGAACAGAGTGAATCCGAGATTATGACTGCAAACACAGATGAAAATCCAAGTTTCTCTTTTATCTACCGTGATGTATTTATTACATTTCTAACTGTTAGATTGAGGACCATATTACCGTTTATTAAAGCTGTAGAAACCATTGTATTATAACTTTATTTTGAACTTGTTTCAGAAATAAGCAGCCATAGTGCCATAGTGGAAGTGGTGGTTAATACGAACACATTCAACAACTGCAAATATCTGCTAAAATATTTTTTACGTAATGTTAAACGATTGCGGTTAAACGATTGCGGTTAAACGATTCATGAATGCTTTTGAAAATAGTTGATCCATGTTAGGAGTTTTTTTAAACAGTTTATTTTTTGGTTTGCTGTGATTTCTTAGAAATGTTCATAACATAACCTTGTAAGACAACCTTCACATGTATCATAGCAGCATGGTAACATATGTCTCTTCATGGGAAATGATGCGATTCAGTGGCCTTTACAGTTCTGAAGAATAAAGTCCACTTTAGTTCCCCTTCATTTTCTAACGTCGTTTCTGCCATTGCCACATGCGGAGCTTAATCGACTGCATATTAAACCGAAACTATTGAATTTATGTTACAAATTCATAAAAAAATGTTGAAGGCAGATTTCGTACGCTTGTTTACGTGCAAATAATTCGGGCTAAACTATAATCAGGAATATCAAACGAGGTCTGTAGATAATGGTAGTGAGTTTTGTATGAAAGCGTTTATTTTTCACGCAATTGCTTTTGCTTTTGTGATTACACATCTTTGATTCAGCCATTTTACTGATTGAAAGAACTCATCAATACGGTATTTCCCTTTATCGTTTATTAAGCTGTCATTGTTATATGATGAGATGTTTTTTGTCGCTTGTCATGTTTTTTCCTGCCTTTTATGACAAGACTTCCATTAACCTTGTTCTATCATTATCGTTATCCTGATTGTTCCTATGTAACTGAATGAAACATCGTCCCGATGTCCACTTAATGTCTTTCTGTCTGTTCGACTCCCGTTATAAGGACTCATATGAACGCTGATATCTGGGACGCTGAACGTATAATTATATGAGGGAATTGGTACTGTCATTTGTCACAAACTCAGTCTTTTACTTTGTTTCCATGGAAAGTGTTACCTGTCAGATTTCATTGATTTATCGAAGATTAGGACTCGTTACGGGACAAGT
>JAHZNG010004818.1:0-12758 GCA_027744375.1 Orchesellides sinensis
AGGGTATATTATTAGAATATATTTATTATTATTATAAAGGTATTGGAAAGTATGTATGTGAAAACAACTTATTGCCTTCTTCCCTTCCCTTCCATTACAATCTCTTTCATTGTAAGACATAACGTGAATGAGGGTGCAACTTGACCTCTGTTCACATGCTTTAGAATTGGAAACATGTATATCCCATCTTTTAGCTATCTAACAAACAATAAACCTTATTCAGGTGTATTAAAGTAGCAGGTAGGTGAACAGTTTAAAATGCATAAGTCACTAAGTTTTACGAATAAATAAACGGCAACGGGAAAAAGAGATTTAATTCTAACTCTGATTTCATTCCATCTATAAAATACCCATTTTTACCCATCCTCACACTACAAAATTTTAGTACCTACTTTAATAATAATTAGGAGCTGAGCATGACTGGCAGCTTTCAATTAGGTAATGTTGTTAATTGAGTTAGTTCAAGTTTCTGTAAATCTAATAGTGGATGACATGCCTGACCAAGTTAAATGATCAGGACGGACAAACAGGTCAGGGAAAAGCATAAAGTGGCTCTGCTACTTAATAACTATTTCCAGCAAGTCAATTCTGCTTGAGTTTTGTGAGCCTTTTAGACTTTGCAGACGACGTCATGGCCGCAGCAGCTGGAGATGGGAGAAAAGAGAATGAAAAATTTAGTACGTTTATATAGATTCCTTTAAAGGGGTAAACATGTACATAAGAGAAACTATGGTTGCCGTAGTCCCTCAAGGCTATTTCCTTGCTACCATCATGTTGTTGCCTTTACAACTGAATTCATAGCCACCAGTGCAAAAACTTTGTGTAGCCCAGCGTTTATGAATGCAAGAGTAGTACAAAACTGCACACATGGTCTTACACTAACTTTTGGTTGGTTATAAAAAGAGAGTATTATAAAAGTAATGGAAAAACGTAAGCAAGCCTGAGGAAAGCATGAAAGGAAGGACAAGCACCGGAAATTTCTTACTTTTGGCTTACACTTCGCTTCGCTTTTACCTTGCTGACAAAGAAAACTGCATGCACTGCCTAGTGCTCCAGGTGTGCTCGTTACCTGTTCTGTTTTCAAAGCAAACGACTAGTAGGCCACAAGTAGTGATGAACGTAAGTAATGCAAACGAGCTTCATTTAACTGCACCAATTTCAAAACAGGATTCGCCATTGCATATTGACACAAAGACAAAAGTTGCACTTCTTTTTTTATACCATTTATAATTACTTCATGACATTTCGTCCTTCATGATTATGACAAATAGTAAGACAGTGCTGAATAATATTATGCATGTAAAACTCTCTACAATGGAAACACACCTCCGTAGCATACTACAACAAAGATACCAACTGAGCTCTGAAAGTCCCGATAGACGTGGACGTGCTCTTCCCATTTGTGGAAAACAGATTTCAGAGAAAGCGTTGCTAATTCGTGGCAAAATCCTTATTCCCACAGAATTGCCTCCAGGTAGAAGCATCAAGCATAGTCACCTCGTTAATTAGTCTAGTATGCATGGTTTTCCTTCAGTGTCATAGTTTTACCTCGGGTTTTGTCTTTTCAAAGGGACATGCATATAATGTGCTCATCCAGGGTATATAACAACATGCAAGAACGCATCCAAGAATGTGCAGCAATGGTATAGGGAGTAGTCCATATTTAGCATGATTTACATGTTTACGCAGGAATGGAGCAAGCTTTTCATGAAAAAGGAATAAACTCTGCATTAGCAAATCATTTTGTAAGAGCTTCACGAAATAATTCCAACCGCTCAAGCACAGATTCGGCGATGGCTTTTTTGGCCAGTTTACATATACATCCCTTAATATTGGAGTAAATTGGTGGATGGTTTCGTTAGAGCATTCAGCGTGACTTCTCTTTTTATCCTACGCATTGTATCTGTTTTGCGTACTATTTATATGTCATGCACACGGATTACTAAATGTATTCTATATTATTAGTTCAAGGCTAAACGAGAAATAGTTCTACGGCACGTCTGAAAATGCAATAGGAGTTTATCAGTTTTTTGGACTCATTCCTAACTTTCTCAAAACGGGCCAGAAAAACCAAAAGCACAAGCACAACGCTGGGAAAAGAAATGCAAGACTACCCAAATGAAAGAGTTTATTAGGACAAATTCACCCATTAGAAAATTGTAGGGGTAATTAAATCTGAATTACTTGAGTTTGTTTCAAGTCATGGTATCTTTACTATGACCTTTTTTTTACACTGAACTAAGCATGTACACATATACATATCTACTACTACTTCTAAAATGGAAAAACGGTATAATGACAAAATAAAAGCTGGCACGTTATATATGCTTGTAAACTAGAATACAATCTTAAAAACAAAGAAATTACTTGTCAGAGGGTGCGCTCTCCGCTACATGCTTTAATTAACAAGGTTGAGTTCCACTAGACTTATCTGAAAAATATGGAGAGAGATTTCATGATTACGTTTTAATATCCTATTCCAATTGAGTAGTACAAGTGTACCACAAATATTGTGTCCTATGCATGGAATTTCCTACTTAGGTAGTTTCCTATGTCGGTAGGTTGGTCGTTGTATGCTTTGCATGTAACATGAAACAGCATCAGAGAAGACACTTTTAGTAGAGGATTTAATATTGCTGACAAAGGCTTGAGAGATGCAGCTAACTTTTAAATAGTGCTAAATTCCTTCTATGACCGTATGGATACTTTTGATCATGCTCTCATTCATAGCTTAACATTTTTATGGCGAGTTAGCATCATGTAGGGATGTAGGAACCCACCACATAACTTGATCACCCATCAGGAATGGTACAAGGATGTGGGTAAATTTTAAACGAAAAATGAAATTGAGTGAGTACTAAAATAACAAAAATCTGCATATAAGGATCACTATGAATGTTAGTAAAAATCACTGTTACTTTACTGTAAATCTGCATACAACGGAAAATTTGGAATGAGTACAAGTACAACCATGCAGAGAATCTCTCTCATTTGAGAGAGAGCCCATGAGAAGTACGGGTATTATTATAAAACGTTTGTATGTACATTTGGAAGTGGGGAAGATTGAAAGCCTCACTTTTACTTTTACTCAAGACCTGAAAAAAATACAGAGGGATTCATTAAACGACTATTTTCCTTGTGATCGTGACTCAGAACTGTTACAATACGCTTATCAAAAGTACGGATGTCTGTACGTGTAAAAAACGAAGGGGAAGCTGGGAAAAATCAAGAGCGTAAGAACAATCGAAGGAACAAGCGAGGAGAAATAAGGAGAAAGTCTGTATATTTGTGTGCATATCCTTTACGACATCAAATGAAAAGCTCTTGTGCTCCGCATAAAGCTCAATTTCCATTACTTTTGAACTGTGCAAGCCTCCCATTACATGTGAAATGATATGGACAAAATGACTAGATGTGGTATATGATTGTCGAGTGTATAAAAAGAGGTTTCTAGCAACAGAACCAGCGTTGTTTAACTGCTGACGTGTAAGTTCAACACGGATCAGAAGAGAAAGGAGAAAAAAGGGTTAAATCTGGATGCTGCTTTAACTTATATGTACATTTTCCTTTCCCTTTTATATGCATAAGTACTATACATACATTTTTATTGAATACAGTGTCTTCCGAAAGGTATCCCAGCTGGGTCAACGAGTTAAATGTTACAATACTTTCTAAGAGAGAGAGTTGGTTAAGTTATATGTCCCCGCAGTCTGTTATTACTTCTGTGTAACCATCGACAAAAATTACAAAATTCCTCTGTAATCAAATCCCGTTAAAGTCGATCATTCACATCTTCAGAATTCACTTCACAGCATTTTATGTATATCCTCAGCCTTTTGCTCTCCCTCTTTGCATTCTACGCTTTAATGATACTTTTTCACGAGGATTGAGAACAAGGAGAGGAGAAAACGTATGAAAAAATGGGAGAAAAATATACATTTTTCTCTCATATGGATTAACTCTCTACCACAAGAGCGGCTTTCATGATTCAAGGTATCACGTTCCATGTCGTGTTCCCTTATGCTATTCATCTGCAACGTCACCTCAGCTCTTTTTTTCTCCTGCCTTATAAAAACCAGACTCATTTTTGTGGAATAATAGGGAAGATTATATATGAAGTCATTGCTCTACTACACATATATAAGCGGGGATGATGATTGAGCCAGGCAAACGTTTATTTTCTTTGCATAACTCTGACCCTTTGAAATACTTTCATGACATGCGAGACATGAATTTTCCCAGATGGAAAAAAGAGGAATAGGTACTTCCAAAACCTTTCTATTTTTCACATGAAAACATATAATATTCACCTTTAGACACAAGCACCATGGATAGAACACTAAGTAATTTCGACAATGGTGGGAAATGCTAGAGAAAGAATAATTGCGTGGAAAAAATGCGTTAAACAGCAAGTCATTGAAAAGCCTTTACTTAAAATGGCAGTAATCCATCATTTAGACGTGAGAGATACATGGCGTTTTTCTTGTAGAAATTATCTCACGTTTACTGAAACTGAAACAGATACATACATGCATACATACTGTATTAAAAAATCATTTGTAAATAGGATTTTACTGGTAAGCTCTACTGGGAAATCCCTGCCCTTTTCCTTTTTTACAAAGCGCTTTTTACAAAAAAAATCAATTTAAAAAACTTTCGTAAAGTAGGGTAAACATATAAGTAATTGTTGTTGTTTTAGTTTTTGCGTAGGCAGTCACAAAACATAATATTATGAAAGGGTATTAGGGTAGGGCATGCATGATATTATGCTGTTCCATCAAAAAGTAAAAATGTTTACGATTTTGTTTAAAAGTTAATAGCAAAGTTAATGTGAACGCATTAACTACTTCTATCACTTACATCGTCCTTAAAAACTAATAAACCAGTCGAGAATATCCCAAAATCCCCAAAAATTGCACATTACAGCGAATTACTTTCTTGTCCATGTGAACTGTTTAAAAGGAGAGAGGGAAAGGGATGACACAGAAAAAAAACTCGTGCCAGTGGGAGTCAGCAGAAAAGTATTTTCATAGGGAGGAACCTCAGGTTACATAAAATGCACCAACTACAATATAAGTATATTATAATGAATGTATCAAATAATATCATTGCATAATACCTTTCTCAACTGAGGAGGCTGCCACTTTTGACAGAAGCCACGTTGAGAAAACAAGCGCATCAGGAATGAAGAGAAAGCATACATGTGTTTATAAAACATATACGAAAAACTTTCCCTTGTAAAAGGTATAAAAAGTATGTATGGGAACCATATGAAGATGAAGTAATATAGAAGGAATGATTTTAAGAGTAAAAAGGAAGGAAGGTTAAGAACTTCAGCGGTAAACAGACCATGGAATATGATTTTAGTCAACGTATGAAATGGTGGAAATGGATGCATGAGCTTAAGTCAAATAGCCAAGAGGATCTTTCCTCTTGTAGTTTTCGTCTTCATGTTCCGCTCTTGCTTTATGCTGCTACATTTTAGAAGAAAATAAGGTAGCAGTTCTTTATCAATTTCCAGCAGGATCATAGGAAGTCGTAGCGATTCTTTTTAAAGCTCTGATTCCCATTTCCCACCCGCTGTGCTCTCCTTTAGTTTCCACTAAGAAAATTTATGGAATTTTCCCTTCTCGCTCTCATGACTATTTACAATGACTACTAGCGTAAAAAAGAATGATACTCGTGTATATAGCATCCCTCACAAAATGAGCAGTTACTACTTCTCCTCTATACTATATCTGCTTTAAATAAGCCAAAAGGTGTCTCCTCATCCACATCCTCATATTATATTACAAAAATATTTGGACTCATAAAACTGGCCATGAATTATTAGCTGGAAACAACAATAAAACTATTTCTATATCTGCAAAGAAGTCCTAAAAGTACCGGTAGCAGAGCTGGAGTTTGATTTCATTTCGGTAATAACTATCTATATTCCGATTTATGTCTTTGTTATGTTACATTGTAATAATTATGATTATTACTGTAACAATGTATAAAAGCGTAAAACTAGATATATATCAAATACATTCTTTTAAAGATGAACAAGTTGTGGAAATAACTTTGAGCAAAAATTATTTCGTCCTGATTCTCCGCTTCCTCTTCTTGACTTTGCTCATTGTCTCTGATCTTTCTGCAATTAATAAAACAGTCAGTCATGGAATCGATGGAATTCCATTACAAAAATTTGCCAAGTCATCTTCTTCATTCAGCAACTCGGTTTTATCTGTCGCTTGGTCGAAAATTAATTTGCCTTGATAAAATATTGGGAACGCAATATTTCAGAGAAATGGGGAAGTCGACTGTCTTTTCATAATATTTTGGAGTATTTGTGAGGATTAAAGATATCCTATGAAGGGCTCTTAGCTTAGCCCCTTATTTTCAGTGAGGCAATCGGAATGGTTGGACCGCAATGGAAGTGTTGAAGAAAACTGCCTTTTTTCAAATGTAAAGATCTGAAAGATAAATGGGATATGAGTCGTAAGGGTACTTGAGAAGTCGAGGAATAACGTGTGCAATAAATATATTAATGGGGTTGTCATATAAGTAAAACTGTGTGGTAAGAGATTTTGCGTAGCAATGAATACTTTTCATCCATTATAAATAACATTTATGTGAGCACTTTGAAAAAAAGGCGGAAGAAATTTTGTAAGGTTTGCCTTGGAACAAATGAAAATCCTTCGGTAACATCTGAAGAAAGGTATAAAGGGAGGGCAACGGAGGGAGACGTGTAGCACACAAAGCTAAACTATCTCAAACGTGCCCCACAAACGTCAGCTCCTTATCACTTGTAACATTCTCTAAGTGGCTAATTAGTTTCAAATAGCGTGGAATCTCAAATTATAGATGAAGATAAAGAAATCAATTAACCGAATTCGGAATGATTTTTCGAATACCTCGAATTCCATTCTCTAAGTTCTAATAACTGCCAAGTTTAAAATCAACGAAAGACGAGTTTGACCTACATAGTTGTTATATCATTCGATAATATCAATTTACCAGCAAACCTCAGACTAGTCCTACTTACTACTTTTTACATGGCATTTCTTCAACATTTCCTTTCTACATACGACAAAATATATAAATATATTTTTTTACCTAATTTAATACGGAGATTCTTGAATTTAGACCAATTACCGAGATTGGCTGAATAAATTAGCTCAGGGGTATTCTTAGTTTATGGATTGTTTTTGGAGTAGTTAAAACTTCATTTTTGTACATCTATTAAGCGTTTTATTGAAAGTGAAAGTGGGTAGTATGTAAGTACCTGTGCCTAACATTTTACTCTGATCTTTAACGCATGTACATATATAAACTATATTCAAAAGCATACCTCTCCAAACCCCCTTTCCGGTACACATAAACAATAGGCTTTGTTTCACCAAATAGTGCCAATTAATTAGAAAACACAACGATCATAATGATTTTCTAAATGGACACTAAAAAGACTCTTTTCTCTCATTCTCACATTTTTCTCTCAACAGGGGGTCCCTGACTTTTCACAATTAATGCTTAACCCTATCATTTGAGCATCAAAGCACTATGAAAACTGAGAAAATAAAAGGAGACTCAGCAAAGTCGACCCAAAACGGGTTATTTAATGACAAAAGGGAAAATAAATATGATATATCGTTACAATAGTTGAATGTATGACTCTATTGTTCATTAATTGTTAACCAGTGCGGAAGACAATGGATATAGCTAGAAGCTTACTTTCTCTCATTCACAGTTATGCTACCATAATGATATCGCCCCACAACTCGTATAGGTTTCTTGGTTTGGTGTGTGTGTTTTTTTACTTCTACAATTTTTTGGTTCAGGGTACCTTTTGCTCTAAAAGAATGTGTGTCTGCTTCAACGACTCCATAGTGTTTTCTCCGTATCTCATAAGGTGAGGCCTTAAAGTAATAGGTGTCGGTCGCTCTTTCATTTTTCCTGGTGAACAAGAAAAAAAAATTGTGTGGAATGTCCACAGGCATTCCAAGTTATTATTACCTGGACTTTTTTTCTTATGATGACCTAAGAAATAAAGGGCACGCACGAACTTGCAGTATAATCATAATAATAGTAGTACACACTGTTATTTTACCCACATTATTCAGTAATAGTTGTATGTATTTAGTTTAGTTTTGGTGGCGGTGGGTTGGTGTGTGTGTGTGTGTGTTGTTGGAGAAAGTGAGAGAGTGTGTAGCCAAGCAGCAGACACTATGAAAGCTGAGAGATGGTATTTTATACAGACACCACCTCTGTAGTAGCCATTCTTATGGAAAACTCTCCAATACCACGAAAGAAAATCCCAAGTTTTCCCATCTTCACTTTTTCCCTTATTCTTTTCATCCTTTTTATGTTACTTCAAGTCATGCATGCCTACATCTGGATAGATATAAAGTGTATTTGTGTGAGGATATGAGAAGAAAAGGAAGTGTACTACACAAGAGTAAAAAAATTCTGTGAGAAAAGAAACCTTCTGACTAAAAATGAAATGAATTGGATTTTTTTTTCTCTCCCTCTCCTTTTCGAAGTGATTCTGAAGTGGCCTATTACTATATCAGTGATACACTAAGATTACCGCTAATATGACACATACACACAAACATTCTCGTTGGAAACACACACCAACATACAATAGAATAAAAGTGACGGGAGAAAAGGAAGAAATCACTATGTATGTACGTCCTCTCACTGCTCCTATGCATTACTACAAAAAAAACGTCAGAAAATGTTAGAATGCAATATACTCTGTACCAACTAAACATGTAAAAGGAAATAAGCAAAACTAAAGAGTAGGTGAAGAGTTTTTTCTTCTTCGTCGTCGTCACTTTACAGGAATCGATGTAAAGACATTGGAGCTGTTTTTACTTGTTCGTCATATACACCACTTTTCTTTTCTTGTGGTAATGTCCTGAAGGCTCCCTGTTTTTTGAAATATGAGGTTGTCGGGTAGAACGTGTAATGCTTTACTTATTCAAGGGACCTGCTATACCAAGCTGCTAATGTTATCAGTCTCTCGCTTTCCTTCACAAACAGTTTGAAAGGGAAAGCAGAAATGAGATATATCTACAAAGGACTATCTTATATACCGACACCCATTACTGGAGAAAGCATAAGGGCTTTGTGAGAGAGAGAAAGCTGTCTGTTGCCGCGTATTACATTGTACCTTTGTACAACTTACCTTTAAAAAGAGAAAATAGCTGGAGTGATGTTACGTATCGTAGGTATAACATATAAGGGAAACACTAGTCCTTAGAACTAACAAAAAAGGTAGAGCAGAGCGAATGCCAGAAAAGATGTCTTCCTTTTGCTTCATCACCACAAAATTTGATACCTCTTTGAATAGAAGGATTTAAAGATTGTGCAGAAGGTTGTCAAAGACGGAAAAAGAGTATTATATTATTGGATTGCTAGTCGTTCTCACTTTCTATGCGAAAAATGTCCCTCTTCTGTGAGTGCTAATACTTTTATAAGTAATATTATTACTATTACTACAAGACCACTGCTGGTAAATCGGGAAGGACGGTATTGTAACCATTTTCTGATGAAATGAAATGTGTCACTTGAATCGTCCTAGACAGCTGTTGATGTGACTATCGTGCAAATTACACTACTTTGCTTGGTAATTAATGAGGTAAAATCACATTTCGGCATACAAAAAAGTCAGAGGAAGAAAAGCAGAGGAGAACTTCCTTTGTAGTCTTTGTCTCTCGCTTTCTCCTGCTTTCACAGGATTCAAATCGGTTTACATTCCATTCCACGTGAAAAGGAATAAAATGGTTAACTCATATAACACAAAAGTGTTAAAAGATTTTTTTTAAATGTCCCATCTGCTAACATTCTTGATAAAGTTATCTGCATAGACTTACATAAGGTGTATAAATTGATTGAAAAATTAACATATTTTACCAACAAGCGTAGAGTATGGATTGGAAAGGAAGCTGTCTACAGTATTCAAATGCCAATTTTAATTTATATCTAGTGAAGCTATTTACAATCTGAAATAAGTGAGCGTGATAACCATCGAATCATTATGAGCTTAGGTTTATTTTTCACCATATATCATGAAGTACCTCTTCAACAAGGTTTTGTACATTTTATATGCTCAACTTCATTAGTGAAAACTGATTAAAAGTTATTCGCTGTTGATGTTTAAATTCTTATTCATGAGCGCGTTAATGATAAGTAAGCAGGATTTCCTGTGAGAGGCTCAATGCACCTTATGCGAAGCAGGTTGGATCGGCAAATAAGCGAATTCGAAAGGAGTCTATTTTTGATTTTTGTTCAACAGGAAAAACATGAGTTTGCATTAATGATTGGATGTTGTTGTATTGTTCCATGTTGAAGAGCCACACGTTCCACTGTTGATCCACTCATTGGAACTGCGTTACATAGTTAATTGAATTTCATCAACTCAATCCCCATGTTTAGTTTATACTCTAGATCCAGTATTTACTGACGTGAATCCATTTAATACTATGCATTGTTTTGAAAAGAAAGAGGTCCACATGTCGAAACTGGTTTGACATGTGATCTTAAAATGAACTTAACCTCCTTCAAGCAACACATTCCAGGCAGCCATCGAAACACTGAAAACATGATTAAGGGATAAAAATTATAGTAATAAAGCGAAAAATTAAGTATTTTCCAGATTTTCCCGGGAATGTTCCCAGGCAGTTTATTTGTATAAGTGGTGTGTGTATGTGCATAAGTATTCGTGTCCTGCTGTGTATGTTATAGTTTTGCACAATTTCAAATCAATATTTCCAAGTCATGTGGCCTAGTTACCTAACTTTAAGGGTTGGTATAACAAATCCATTTGCTTAAACGTTATTTTTCTGACTGGACCGGTGCTGTTTACAGTTTACAGCACCGTACGCCCACATTATATGCATGTACTGATGGTAATTGTATTCTGAGTTTGTCAAATCCCTGTTGATCCTGTTTTTTACAGCCTGCTTTACTGGTTTACCAGTAATGACATGACGCAAATTAGCAATGACCAAAATAGATTTCATGCTGGGTACCTCCTAGTAGTGCAGATTTATCGACTTTCACATTACAGAAGAAAATTGTACTTTGTACCATGATGAACGTTTGTGTGCAGAAATGTTTTTTGCACAAAGTTTCTCGGTTCATTACATCGTTGCAGTAATGCAAGCGGGTGCTTATTTTTTATCAACTAATTTCGTGTGCTGGAAAAAGGTTTGCATGCAAGTATGAAATATGCGGTTGCAGGATTGCATGTAAAATGCACTGCTATATAGCAATCATGAATCCAAACGTTTCAAATTTGTATCGTGAGAAAAAATGGAACAATTCATGAACAAAGAAAGGCTTTCTGCATTTGTAGTTATAGGCGGGCATTTGTTTTTAGTTAGAAAACTAAATGAAGCAGTTGGTACGTTCTGCAAAATATGTTATAAAAAGTTGTATGCATGGTTTGTAAGAAAAGTGGAACCCTCAAAGAAGCACGCAGCAATTACATGTAATTCCTTTGTCTTTTTAATACGTTGTAATAATACGTTGAATTCCACAACAGTTAGTTTTTTGGTTTGCATTGTGTAGAAAAATTAAACTAGCAGAATCTAAATGTATTAACGGAATAAGCGTAACCGCAGTTTTATATGTTTATAGTAGAGCTGGCGGAAACTTTGCATATTAGGTTGTTTTAATGGGAAGAGTCTAGATCTGCAGAGACTATGATTATCTAATCCCTCCTCCCTTTAAAAACAAAAATTCAAAGCATTCAACTTTACAAAGCAATTCAAGCCTGTATTGTGAGATGTCTTACTCTGTTATGGTAGTAGAAAAAATTCAACCAAAAGCCTTGGTGATCCATTTTCTAAAATAATTACAAACTTTTTTTGCAAAGTAGTATGTATATGATATTGGTGTAAATGAAAATAATTAGGTAGGATTGCAAAATGGAAAGTTATAATCCATACGAGCACGATTTTCCAAAAGTGCAACTTGAAGTCGTCCGTTTCAATACTACCTTGAATTTTCTTTAAGATAAACTAACTAATTTTATGATACTTAAAACCAGATACTACTATAAAATCTAGGCCAAAGAAAATGCTAGTAATACAAGTATTTTAAATACTGTCTTTGAAAAACACGTACTCCTCCAACACTCGCATGCGACTTTCCAGTTAGGCTCTCAACAACCACAGTAATACTTCAATATTTTCGTAACTGTGAAGTCACTTCAGTCTCCGAGTACAACCTTTAAGCGTAAAAGTATCCCTTTAAAAAGGACTATGAACAATGGGAAGAAATTTCACAAAGTTTCCTGACGTTTTACGATATACTTGCAAACACCAATCATGAATGATTGTCTGAAGCGTAAAATTTTTACATTCGACATTGTTTCCGACTTGGTTCACAAGACGTTGGATTGACTGGTGCAAAGGAGCGTGCAAGACATCCGATTCATATCAGTGAGATATTTTACGATAGATATTATGATGGCTTGAGAAACCTGGCAGCGCAAATTTTTCATGTGGGTACCTACTTTACGATGGTACAAAACGAAGAGGCTGAAAATATCTTCATTGTAAGATGATCGATGCACATTTGAAACGTGTACGAGAGAGCTAGAGAGACGAATTCTTTTTTGCAAGCAAGAGATTGAATGCTTATATGAGTAGTTATACACAGGATGGTAGAGGAAGCCATAAAAAGCTGTTTCAGCTCTAAAAGGGGAAAGGTGTGATCATCTAGGGTGCAGGAGGTCACGTTCATTTTTATAGCTTTACATATTT
>JAHZNG010004819.1:0-10389 GCA_027744375.1 Orchesellides sinensis
ATAACAAAAGTGATGAGAAATTTTTATTTACTATGCTATTTGATTTCATGAGAGGCTCGATTATCGTCAAGGAATTTCTCTTCCACGTTCCCTTAATTTTTGACAATTTGGGTTAGCTGAATAAGAAAAAAAATCGTAGAGATCTAATTTAACCGGGAAATTAAATAAACGAGTAACGTGTATATGTAAGTATATATTAGCATTTTACTTCTTGCGCATAAATTAATTAGCAAAGTCTGCCAACTGTGTACTTGCGGAACCATTACAGAAGCAAAGTATTTCTGCTAAGCGTTAAATACCAAAATCGTTAGGGCACACCTGGGAGGCTAAAAATTATGCAGACAAAGATGCCGCTCCATGCGGGAAGTTGGGAGTTGTGCAAAGGAAGAAAATGAATTTTGGAGTAAATTGACTAGATGAAAGTTGAACAACTTGGAGGAAATCTAAGATGCAAGATGATAACACAAAAATGACTGCCATCACTGAGTCATACATATAATTTAAGGAAGATGTAGTATGTATTGTCTTTTTTTTTCATTTTATCAAATTCATTCCACTAGAAGCATATTGAACAAAATGCTTAGTAGGCTTACTTTGTCTACAAATGAGTTCTAGATTGTGTGCTTGGTACTTGAGACATAATTTGGTAGTCAGAGCATGTAACATACCAGGTGATCCATAAAACTTTTTTTTACCTAATTTACAGCACTCTCTTTGGATGAAATATTTCCTCAAATGTACATCATAACTTTGAGTGTGTGCTACACTACACTTATGTGACAGACCTGACAACTGCATATTTACCACAAAAGCTTCATTTCCCCCGAGAGTAAAAGTTATGTGTGTGTGTACCATAGTCATAGTCTGGTACCTGCACGGAAGCCGAAATGGTGTTAGTTGGAAGAACATCACATATGTGAAATTATGTAGTTTGTGAGTTAGTCGAAACTGCTGCTGTTGGTCTCTAGAAGAAAGTTAAATTTATGCACAATATAGTATATCTAGTATCACCATTATCGTCATTGAGGGAAATGAAAGGAACGTGGAAGAGAAATTCCTTGACGATAATCGAGCCTCTCATGAAATCAAATAGCATAGTAAATAAAAATTTCTCATCACTTTTGTTATCCAAGTGTGTTGTAAATATTTTCCGGCATGTCTTGACAGATAATAGTCTTGGAAAAAGTACCATAAGGACAGGAAATCATTTCAGCTTTTGTAATCCTATCTGGTTGACATAATTAGAGGTTTATATGTAAGTGTGGAATTCTCAGAATATAAATATGTACAAATCTATCAGTTTCACGGTTTTAACTTTTATACCATAATGGCTTCTCGTCTCATGTATACACATTACTGTACATATTACAATAGAACTTACATTACTCGACATAATATTTCACTTAAGACTACCTGAAAAGCTGGATAAAGCATAAGCAATATATAACTCTCTCTTTACATGGACTCACTCCAAGCACTCGTACATTTTCAGGGGTATTAGGTTTCTCACAACACCCACATAATGGAGAAAGATTCCCAGTGGGATGGATTTTCTCCTTTTTCATAACTGAAATGAAACTGGCAAGAGGAAATACGGGAATCCATAGGGAGCAAGAAATTGTAAAGAGATTTTTTAGGCGACTAACATCCATGCACATGTCTGTCTTCTTTTATTATGAAAGTAAAAGCACTCGACTCCTCTCTTTATGAGTGGGATATATGTAGTCACCACTGAGGAAAAGGGGAAAGAGCAAAAAATATCCAAGTGGATTCAGCCATACATACGTTTATTTCAGATAATACGTCTTCATACGTTTTTCAGGCTCACTCACACACGCCTGCCACAGACAATGAGCACATTTCACATATTTTTTCCCTCCACAATGTACTTTCACCTCCAACAGCAACAACAACTACCAAATGCATTGCAGACAACTACAACGTCTGATGTACAACTAGTGCTCGTTTTTGAAAAGCACTTTACAATACATAATGCACAAAGGTATGTATGGATTTACTATATAGAATGAGTGAGTGTATGTTGTGTTTACACATAACACATACTTCAATCCATCTAGCCTATAGTATTTACCTGTGAACTTTTTCCCCATAAAAAGGTCCAGCTAATATATAGGTATGTTGCAATAATATAAATGGGCCACCATAAAAAATCCCATTGTATATCCACTAAAACACTACGTAAGTCGTTGCAATGTGTATTTTACCGGGAATAGAATATTTTTGTAGTTGCAGGTATGTAGTAGTATATTTATAACACAAAGGCTTATCTAAAGATATTGAGAGCTACAACAGGGCTTTCGTCTTTTTGCTTGCGTTTCGTCTTCTTCTCCTCTATCCCCCATACGGAAGAGAGAAGATGTGCTGTTCTATCAATCTCTCTTCCTTATCTTTGCCAACCTTGCTTGTTACAGTTATAGGCTGTGGGCTAATGCATTGGGGCCCGTTTTATGAAAAAATACAATGACATACTTAAAATATTAGGTTGAGAGGAAAGTCTTTGCTGCTCATACAACAAGGAATATGATCAACGGTATTTTATTTATTTTATCAAGTAGTCGTACCTGATTTATGTGCAAGCCTGTACTACACAAGTATTTGCAACTATATTAAACAGCGGTTGGAACAAGATGAAAATGGAACATCAAACGAAAACTGTTCAACCAGTGTATATGTATATAGTTGATAGTACTTTAGTGTATGTGGCTACCGTGATTACCTTTCACTACTGCTTACAATACAAGCCTACCTCCTTTTCTTCTTGTGTCTTCCGGCATTGCAAAGATTTTCTAGAGGTTTCCTATGAAATTCTATGAAAATCCAGATCGGAATGCTCTCATGCCCCAGGAAGAATCAGCTTTGGTCTACCATAACTCTCTCGTTTTCCATGACATGTTTCATATATTGTCTACTTCTTTTTGATATATTCGAACATCCTCGAATCTTACCTATTTCGACTTTCGACTTGAAAGACCGACATATAATACACATTATTATAGGAGTATTTATAACGTTTATTATGTTGCTAGATCGACTTTTGTATTATGGCAGTTATTTTTTATAAGGTGTGTGCATGCAAAACTGCATTTAAAAAGTTGTCAAATTTTCTTTACTATATTACTTTGAAGAATGTCTGTAAAGATGTAAAAGCCATCAATTGTAATTTTATTCTTTGGATAAGTTTCACAGACCTGTAACTCGAAATCATAGGTAATTAGGTTTATCAAGGAGCACAGCAAGGAATATAAATTGAGGAGATGAAAAACGTGCGTACGTTCTCATGAGCTCATCTTCACTATTAACGTACATGCATACCTATGTATGAGCATTTATATGTATAAAGCCCTCTCTAGGTTTCTTAATAAATAGAAATCACTTGACAGATTGTAAGGAACACGAACCACACAATCCAGGATAATGCTTGAAATGATAAAAAGATTAAACATCATATTTATCTTCACATCTATATATCGGTATATATATTTGTGTATCTCATTTGATGAGAATTTGCAGTGGTTGGATGATGCAATGAATATAATATGACATGTACAAATAATATTTTTTTCTTCTTCCGCTAGAATGATTTAGGATTGGTTTAATATCGTATCATCACGTATGAAGCACTTCTGCAGTGTAGTTCATGCTTCAAATGTCTCTCCAACTAGCTTTTCTTTTTCTCTCCATTTCCTGCTCCTATCATCAGCTAACCCAACGAAATTCAACAAGCTGAATATTATCTTCCCAAAAAATCAAGAAAAATGTCTCTGGAATGGTAGGAATATACTATTCAGTCAAGAATATGAAAAAAAAACCTGACGTGATAAGCTACTGCTTGGGCTTTACGAGTCATGTTGGAATGTTCATTCAAAAAGTATTTCAAACTTGGCTGGCCTCAAGGCAGAAACCTTACATATGCACTGTGTATTCATGTCAAGTTGATGAAAACTGGAGTAGAGAGATGTTTTCACCAAAAATTTTCTTACTGGAGTGAAAGTGCAATGCGGAATAGGATTATACTACTTATGACTGGTTCTGATAAGGATTCCCGTATGATTTCTTCATAAACTTACACAGCATATTAAAACATGTCTTGGTTAAAATGGTACTTTATGGTGATGGCAAATGATGGCTCATCAATATGCATCACGCAACTTTAAGGATAGTTCTATCTGCACGTCCCTTCCCTTGTTAAAGTTTCCTCTTGCAAAAGATAAGAACTAAATATTGCACTTTCCCTGAATTAAACGTCTTCGTTAAATGGAGAATAAACTCTTGTGAGGGAACGTACAAGAATATTATAAAGAGGCCAAGGGTACTTGTATTGTATGCTTCACTGGAACATGCCACGATGTAGTATGAGTTTTATCGAAACTCAGAAATTGCCTTCTTTTAGTAAAACCAGTAAGTCTCTTGCTCATGTATAGGTGCACATGTACAGAAGTTGTTAGTTATCATCCCAAAAAGAGAAAGTAACTTGTGTTCTAATCTTTATTTTTTTAAACTACAATGCGTATTTATTCTAATTGCAGCCGTCTCTATAGTGACAAACGAATTGGAAACAAAAATCTAAACGCTTTAATATAATTACAGGATAGATATTTTAGCCAAACTATCGCACCATTTCCGTCACCATAGCAACGAACATGCTATAGCATACCCATGCGGCACGCCAATGGTCTGAGTTGAGTAAAGGGGGAGTACGTAAAAAATTTTGGGCTAACTGAAAACATCAAAAAGAATCTTTTAGCAACTCTTATTTTACCATTTGGATTTTAGTAGGTGGTAAAATTAGAAGAAATACGGTAGCTCAACCTTTCTCAAAATTGTGTTTCCTTTTCCAACAAGAAACTAGAGAATGACTATTTGGTTCTTTTTCTAGTTATCATAAAATATGAAGTAGAAAAGGTAAGCTTGTTTCTTACGCCAATGTAACGAAAGGTTGTGGAAGAAAGACTGTGATAATGATAGTAAAAGCAATTTATAAACGAGAAAACTGCAACAAGCATACCTTTCCTTGTAATCATGGATTTATACACAAAACGGATTTATCCAAGGAGAAAGTTTAGCTATACTTTCCCTGGCAACTTTCTTTCCAAGGATGTATTAAGCCACTTAATAGTAACAATAGTGAGGAAAAACAAGCCAACAAGTAAAGTGAGTAAAAAGAATTCACAATGTAAGAACGGGTTACTACGGTTGCCTAGATGATGATTAACTTTATCCCATGTGCAATCGCCTATAAGACCTTTAGTAGGAAGCAACATCATCGTACAAATTTTATTTACATACACACTTGTAGTAGTTGTGATATTGAAATAAAATCTACATTCGCTACTATTAAACTCGCCTATTTATACTTGCGTATTAGTCTGGAGGCGCATAGTGTACACAGATGCAAGTTTGTCCTGTTCGCATATTTAAATCCCATTATGCTTTTTATCACAAAACAAACAAGGCCTGTAACAAAAAATATGGTAGAGGCAGGATGTAAAAATGACATGAGAAAAAAAAGAGAATTTTATATCCATGAAAATATCTCTGTAGCACACAAGCTTGACTACATAATCCAATATAGTAGCAGTTCAAAAAAGACGCACATATTCTTCCTTGTTATCCACTTTCCTCTTAAAAGGGTCGTCGTTTTAAACAGAATTAAGTATAATAGCATCCCCTGTTTATTTTTTTCGTGTTGCCTATTTGTCTGCCCGACTAGAGAGGCAGGAATAACTTGTCAGCTTGTTTTTCATCGTATGAAAAGTACATTTTGGAAGTGGGATGTAAACTGCTCCATTTGGTAAACTTCCTGCAACAGTGTACAACGCAACATTGGCAGTGATTTACTCGGATCGTTTTATTTATATCTGTTCAAAGTATTATCGACCATCGGAAATGTATGGTTTAGTATGTTCAATAAATATTTTTTTACGGAAGGAAAGGGATAAATGCTTATAAAACGTATGCTATGTAATAGACACGTATACTTTCTCATTATTGTTTTGCATATATTATTCTATAACAAAGTGCACAGAGGCGTGATCATATATTTCATGCGTTTGATGGCTACGATAGACGTTTATTGGTGTTGCTTTCCATTCTTTATGTATGGCTTACATTTTTCTCGACTACATTCAATGATTTTCCCCTCGAGAGTCAGGTGAGGCAGGTTGGTAGAAGGTATAAAGACAGCGTTTATTTTTCTTCGATTATCGAAAAATCGCTCAAACTCACCATGCCTTATTGCTTACACACAGGTAGTACACACACCTCTTTCACACCACTTCAGAGTTTACTCTAGAATACGCAAAAGCGGATGGGCATATAAAAAAAGGTTTTTAAGCATGCATAGGAAAAAGTATACACACTTTCTCTTCCGTTGTTTATATCCGAAACACAGTTTTTTATATCCTGTGTTTATTAGATAGGGTATTTTTTAACATGTAGGAAAGAAGCCAAAGGCTTGGAATATCTACCTAAATCGTATTTTTTTTATAAACGTCAAATACACTGAGATATGAAGAGGAAAAAAGGGAGAGAAAAATCATTCATCTTGATATAACAGGGAAAATACATCAGGAAGCAGTCAAGGGGTCAGTCATGGGTTATGCATCAAAAAGTGTATGCATGTAAGACTAAAAATATGAAGAGAAAAGGAGATACAAAGGATTGTAGAAATCATCCCCAAAAACCATTCGCTAAATATAAGCAATTCAGAAGTAAGTTGTGTGTATAGAGCATACACAGACTATGAAGTATTACAGTTGAGTTAGTTTGGATGTATGTTTTTTTTTCACTCACTCACTCATGCAAGCATGAGTTATTATGGCTCTGCTTGATGTGTGGAAAATGTCATGCGTTTGTGAACAGATGAGAAATATCTAGACTATTAGATAGCTTTCACTAACCAAAGGACGTAATAATGTAAGTGGAAAGACACATGATATGCATTTCACTAGGATTTATAAACGTGTAGCAAAAAAAGGAGATACATATACAAAACAGATTACCAAAAGAGTAAGTAGTATAAGAAAGGTTTACTGAGAGGGAGATATTATATAATAACAAGAGAAAAGAGAGAAAGCATACCTTCTTCATCATCCTTAATGTGATGTTTTCGCTTGGCGCTCTGGTTAACTCCCATTGCAGCACGATACAATAATAATCTGGAGTCTCAGCAGGCTTTTCAATTTAAAAACGCAATCTCCCCACTTGTCTTCCACAAATCTGGGCTCTATAATTGTAGAAATATATGTAGGAAAATTGATGTAATCGGGCAAGAGACGACGCACGTCATGTCATTCCTTCACATCCACACAGATTCTACGTGTACATGCATGTTTGGCCTTTAACAACAAATATATCCTCTCTTACTTTTCCTGTCGCGTTTTTTTTCTCCCTCTATTGTGTTGTGTGGTGTAGAACTTTGTATTTTTTTATTTCTTCTTCTGCCTCACTAGCAGTAGTTGGTAGTGGTAGTACAACTTTGCTTGTGGCTATTAAATAACTATATGACAAAAAAGGATATTACTTGGTTGTTCCTAGGGATATGTATTATGTATATGTTAAGTCCAATAGGTCCAAGTAGTAGAAAGCAAGACAAAGACGAGAGAAAGAGAAAGCATGAGAAAACTGGAGGTTTCCAAAAAAAAGAGTAATTGTATCCAGTCCGGTGAATCTGTACTTCTCTCCAGTTGCAGTCAACTTTTGGCTTAGCTTGTTCGGTTGGATGCACAGATCAAAGAGTCTTTTGCACTTCTCCTTGGTTTGCTGCTGCCTTCTCAATATAATGCTGTTGCTTCTCTTCCACTTCTTTTCTTCGTGTTTTTTTGGGTGACAGAGCTGGGTACCTTTAGTGCAAAATGTGTCTTATTTCACTTAAGCTGTCTTTAACATTCATACAAATAAATGTATCCTTTTTGTGTATAATTTGATACGTCGATATTTAGTTGGTATAAGCCTACATGTGTTTTCACTGTCGTTTGGCCTTTGTGGAGAGAAAAACATGCATACAACAACATGCTGTACAATGAAAAGTTTGTGTGCCTTGAAAATAATTCTGTGAATGTCTAATATCTTGTTTAAATACATGAAATTGTGTTTTGTCCACCACACTTTGGTTAGGACATTGTGAAAATGAAGGGATCGAGAGAAAGCACCAGCATTGATGCTTACTCACTTTCTCTCTCCTTGTATCTTGCTTTGTTTCAACATTTTGAAGGTTTTAGCTTGGCCAGTACACACACATTTGACATTACTTGTCTTGCTAGTTATACTAGTTTTTGTCGTACTTGAGAGAGGCCAAAGTGGGACCCGTTTTTAAGTACAAGAGCTTTCTATACATCAATGAATTCAGTAAAAAGCTATAAAACACGCAAGAAACATTACCATATCCAGAGCTGCCTCAAGTATCCTTCTAAATGCAAGAGAGAGACGGCAGCTGTTAGAAATTCAACTTTGGGGTTACTTGCTATCTATTATGTTCTTTCCCTTTGTAAAGTAAAATCATCTTGTTCCCTAAACTTTCAAGAAAAGCTCTTATGGATATCTAAAATGCTCAACAATCCACCTAGAATTTTTGGATGATATGTTATATTGAATCTAAATATATACGAGTCCTTCCAACTGTTGAATTTTTTAAACTCCGTTTCATCTCTCAGATACAATATAAAACTAAACTTGACAAAACATTTTTTTACAAAGCCAATTCAATGGTAACATACATACTTCTTTAAAGAGCAAATCATAGGAGCCAGTTTTCAATAGTACTACTATTATGCAAACATCTAAAGTAATCCATCACATCACAAAGTAAAAACCACACACAAAAATTTTCCCCAACTTTTATATCTAAACCCGTACCTAATACTCTACCTCAACTTTTTTGTGGTACCCCCATAGCTTACTAGAGAACTAGGAAGAGACAATCCAAAATTAATGTCAGCGTCATTAGTGGCGCGCACACAGTTAACTAAAATCAGAACAAGTTTCTTCAGCCTAGCCCAATAATATGTGGTGTGCATGCATGGAAGAGTCTCAAATTGGTAGAGAATGATAATCGGATGTAAAAATATTTATGCATGTACGGAAAAAGTGAATACAAAGTTAGAACACACACACACACGTATACACACAAAAGAAAGAAAATTACCATGAGTAAACGAGTAGGTTGGTCTTCCCACAAAATACTTTTTTTCCTCAAGCTGAGTTGGTTTTGTCAATGTTTGAAAGTTGCCGTATTTTCACAAGCACTGCATGGAAGAAACTATCTTGACTGGCAATGCTAACCCACCAGGGCACCTACCTTGGTCTTCTGCTGCAGCTCAGCTTTCACTTCAGCTATATTTAACTTTCTCCGGTGTGTGTGTGTGTTTGTTTCAGGATAGCAATTGTGTATTTTTTGGTTTGCTTTTACAATGTATATCTTGCACTACAGATATTCCGCTCGTGATGTGTCCCTCTCCCGTTGCTCACCTCTTTCCGTCTGCTTGACGTTCCCAGAGAACCAACCGACCAAGTTCTACTCGCTTTCTCTCTTTCTCTCGCTGACTAGTATCGTTTTTCCCAGCTGCTTTCTTTGCTTATGTTTTGTGTGCTTCAAACTGGAATTTAATATTATTGCAAATGCGTAAGAGAGCCCATTTACTGTCCTGTTTACTAGTCTTATCGGTTTGTTTTTCTTTTAGTGTGGTGTGCTAGTAGATGTACACTGCTGGGTTGCTAGAGATATATCTAATACAACAAAGGAAGAAGACATTTTTGGAGTAGGTAGCACCGGATTTAATTTCGTAAAACTCTTAAACATTCATCGTTATACCGGAAATGCTCTTTTTAACGCCTGGGTGGAATGACGAAAACAGGATGTCTCAGAAATGCATAAGGGAAACTTAATGAGATCTTGGCCATTTAGGAAATCCGGTGTTATCAATTATTTTTGAGCAACCAATCAAAAGCAGGTGAGCACCGTGTAATTATTTAGATACGCTAACTTATTGGCAACATTTGTGTGCTACATTATTACAACAGTTGTCAAACTACAGATTTCCCATTTCTAGGATTTACCACTATTTGTACAACACCAATTACATTATTACTTTAAAGAGCAACTACGGTGCACGATAATGTATGTTATGAAAACTGTTGTCAGCTCTACAATCAGAATATCTTGCAGTCCCAAATAGTAAAATGTTGCTAGAGGTAAGGATACAATAAGGAGAATTGATATAATCATTAGTCTGCAACCACAGCAAGACGTAATTTCTTTAGATTTGTCAGTCTGTGCTCAGCACGTAAATTTAAGGCTTTTGGAATGTTAATTTTCGTTCCACCCGGGATGTATATTAACGGTCCTTCGGCCCTTTCCCGCTGAAAAAAATA
>JAHZNG010004820.1:0-15052 GCA_027744375.1 Orchesellides sinensis
ATTTTCAAGACAGATTTTTGAAATACTGCCCCAGTTTTGAAAAACATGATGTCCCGCCATTTCTTTTACAAGTCTCACAATACCCACAATCTATGCCCTTAAAGTTACTTTGTTCTTATTTCTTTTTCTTTCTGTCTGTTTCACATTTTACTTTAATGAGTAGCCGTCAAGTCACAGCCTATAATTAATTAATACATACATTTATCCAAATATATGCCGCTGGAAAACTGGAACTGGATGACCTTCTAAAATCCACCATGTTCTCATCTCACGCAATGCCAAATTGCCAATGCCGTCCATCATATCTGCCACTTGTCAAGTTATACTGTCTGCGGACATGATGGAAATGAAAATGGGAGCATACCGTGACACGTTAATACATTCGTTAAAGATATTCTTCTTGGCTTCATCATTATCGTGTATCCAGTTCCCATGTCACGCCATAGCCACGTAGGCTGGCGTCACATTAAGCTATACCCACGATAGACCTCTTACATACTTCATTGTTTACCCAATTACCGGCCCCTGCCTTGTTTACGTCTTTTATATTATGAGTACGAAAGAGATGTCAAACTTGTCCATAAAAAGCCAAAATACATAATGAACAATTTAAAAATAATCGATTACCTTGATTCGAAATGACCTATTGATTTTCGAACACTGTTCCTTCCAAATACACACCTTGACACCTTAATTACAGAATATTTTGTTGCGAAGATGCTTCTTTCTTTCAACTCAGCTGGAGAAATACTAAAATTCGCACGCCTACACCAACCAAAACCTAACCACCAACTGACAACTGCTCTGCAAGAAGACACTGATAACCTACAACATAAAAGTGGCACTCCACAGATAAGACCAGCCACACACACGAATGTTTCATAAAACAGGTTAAATATGATGAGATGAGAATGTGAATACACTCCAAAAAGCCTTGAACTTGATTTACAGTCCAAAACAAGGTTTTCTTTCTTTTGCAATAAACTTCCAATATGAAATGTACCTAAATAGGTTTTTATATATGGGCAGGTGCATAAAGAAAGATACTTTTTGTTTATATTGCTACAAAGCCAAGCCATTAGCGGATGATCTGATATGCATTTTTACAATCTATATAAACTCTTTTATTAGGATATCCGTCTACGCGGGTTAGGATGGGAGTAACATGAGATGAGATTTGGGGTTCCGTGCATTATTTGCCAGGTGATAAATTAAATTGGGTTTTAATTAGCTATTGTAATTTGTCTTTGCGTAAAGTCGTCCTATATATACCTTCTTTTACTTCTAACGTTTACTGTGTCTGTATAAGCGTTATCTCTCCGAGGCTAAAAGGCATATTATATCTTTGTGCTCATACAGGTTCTGCACCAGTTCAGGAAATAATTGTCTAAAATTCATGAATTTTATAGCGTTATGTTATGATTATGATGTCTGATGTGTTATGACTCAAGACTGGGTGGACATTTTTCCTTAATCAAGATTCAAAATCGTTTTCTAATGTATTTCTTAAAAGCAACATCTTACGATTAAGGGAATTAAAATGTTAAAACTTCATTTAAATTGGTATTGGTACTACTTGGCACACTTTTCTGAACATGCATTTGGTGAGAATAGCTATTTCTTGTCTATAAACCACTTAACCAAATGTATAATGATAGTTTTCCAACTATATGTTCGTAAAATTAGGTTTAGGTAAGGGTTGTGTGATGTACGTACTACGTACATAAATTATATTGCAACAATTTTCACGACAATTTTCAGCTAAAGCCATTGACGATTGATAGATTGTGATAACTAAACTGGATTCAAATGTCATCAGAAGTCAGACATTATGCAATATTATGCAGCAGAAGATGGCCTAATAAAATTGTATACGTACTTTTAGGCTCGCTGTCTTCTGATAAAAGATATTTACATTATGGATATGATATGATTACTAAAATCATGTGTGAACTATGAACTTACTACAGAACTATTTGAATGCATTAATATATGATCTAATTCTAATTTGTAACGTATTCCACCTAAACTTTTGTATCGATAAAAAAAATTGTTGACAATTTGATTCTTGTCGATAGTTTACACAAATCTGTAATTAAACAGGTCACAATGCTTTTTTGTCGTAGAAAGCGATTAGGAAAATAATTGGTCATGCTTTCACAGAAAATTAGGTTGTTTTGTATCCCAATCCCACGTAAAAGTTATGTTTAGGATAAACCTTCTTTATATGGAATATCTCAGTTTGCTTGTCGCTTATCAAAAGTAATAATTGAGAAAGCCAGTGGAAAAGACGGCTGTGTCGCTGTTACTACCAGTAACTAAATATATCTGTGATTACTGGAAAGCAAACTTAACAAAGAAAAGTATGCATAAAATATCTACATTAATCATCTGTATTAGAATGCGAAGTTTGGAGAGCCGTCTTTTCCACTGGCTTTCTCAATTAATAGTATTCGAATTCCAATAAAAATTGTTGATATGTAAATGTTAACCTGAATCTTACTTAATCTCTCCAGTACAATATTACACATCAACAGCAAAAGAAGAATGTTTAAATGCTATTTTATGAGTAGATGGAGATGGAAAGTGACAGTGCATTATGGCTTAAATGGGTTAATAGGGTATTAGATAACGTTACAATGATTCAATTCATATTATTCAATTGTTTACTACAATTACAACGTACCATTTATCGTTAATCCTCAGTAAGCTTTCCGCAATCCTCCTCCAGCGAGCTTAAGATAAAAACAAATTACGTTGATAATTGCCTAATTTACAAATACTAGTCATTGGTAAATACCAATTCACCAATGACTATTGTAATAAATTAAAGCTTAGTTTTTTGGAGCTTGGAGAACTTCTGGTAGAAGACCAAATATCATAGAACGCTATGTGTGTGGAGGTAAGTAATCAATTAATTAAACAACCACAGCGTTCTATTTATCCACGCAGCACCTTTCCACGCTCCTAATTCTACTCCTTGCCTTGCTTCACTCTTTCTTCTCAATCAAAACAAACGCATGCAGTGGTGATGTGAAATATACGAAAACAAGTTTAGTTTCAGTTTCGAGGAAGGACGGAGAAAGGTGAGGGAGGAATAGGAATATTCCGTACGTAACGTAGAAGAACGGTATTAGAAATTACATACATGTTTACTGTATCGATAATATTCTTTTGTGAACATTACCAGACCGACTTACAAGTATTGAAGCTCTTGTAAAGAATGGAGTATGATAACTTAGCCTAGCCTTCAAACTTCGTCTTCGATGAAAGTATATATGTATGAAAGCAGCACGCAACGGAAGTACAGCAAGCAAATGCATATAGAGTAATAGTGACTAGAGCACTAATGCTAGGCTACATGCTTACCTTTTACCTTATCAAAAACCGTTATGCATACCGAGAAACTGGGAGTGGGAGTGTTTCTATAAACATTGCGATATACCATAATACATTATACATTCATTCAGTTTGCTTGTGGGAGAACGGAGTGGAATATACTATTGTGAATGGCTAAGTCCCGATTTTAGGTTTTTCGCGACCCGATCTTCTTTCTCGGATGAATATGATCGGATGACGTAGGCTAGGCTATGCACAATATTTCGGTATGGATTAGACAATTTTGGTAGCATGACGCGACGGTATGACGCGGAGAGCATCTATTGGAAAGTGAAAGTGGTAATCAGTAATCACGCAGTGTGACGTGATGTATTGGCTACTGGAAGACTGGAACTGGCTTACCCATTACAAAATTATCTAACTTTCCTTCCATCCACACCCAAATAGTTAGGCTTGGTTTTAAAACAAGTAAATGTTAGATGTAACGTATATAAATCATAAGTGTACCGCGTCAATAGGGACTGTATTGGTTATATGGATATAAAAAGAGTAAAAATTTTTAATGTACGTTATGACTATGACACAAATGAAAACTAAATACCATCTTAAACTTTCAACTATAAATTATAATACCTGATCACTAAATTCATTAGTCATGAGTTACTTTTTAATTTATTACTTAAATATTTAAAATCAGAGTACTAATAAAACTAGAGGGACATAAGAACGAAAAACTGGATTTTATGTGTGATTTCAGTAGTTTGTTATTTCACAGGGATTCTAATGTATTTTCCTAAAAATTGTGGATTGAGTTTGATTAGCAACCATTTGCCATTGTGTCATATAAGCAAATTTTGCATAGAAACAGATCCCTGTGAAAAAATAAGCTTCCAAAATCACAGTCTAAATCTAGCTTTAACATTAAAATCTAGTTTTTATGTCTCTCTTGTTTTATTAGTACTCTGATTATTTAAATATTCGTTTATTGCTGAGTGATATGCATTCCTTCCTACATATATGACATTGAAAATCTTTACAAATCTGTAAAAAATAGAAAAATTACATATACACTAAACTACGGTTTCTTGACGAAGAGCATAGAACTCATTTTCAATTATTTCGATGAAATCATCAGCTATTTCCTGCGTTTTGAAAATTGCTGAGTCTACCCCAAGGACAATACGAATGGCACCATCGTAGCTGAGAATACATACACTGATACCTGGAAAATATTAAGGAAAGGAACATTTTGTGAATATTTTGAAATCATTTTAATTTAAGCCTTAGCTTTAAAAGTACCATAAACAAACGACATATGATAACAATAAAGCAAAGTCATGTTAATCTTGAATCTGGTAGTACCTATATTTCCTCGTAGTGGCCCACCAGTAAACATAGTGTCTACCAAAGGAAACCCCAAGCTGAAGGCTTCTGGGGGTGGACCTGGGAAGTTTGATAAGACGGCAGTAGGAAAGTAATTAGTCATCACGGTATTCCTAATAATCCACGTTGGTAAAACGTTGACAAAAGCCAGCATGTAAAAGTTAACTGCTGGAATGGCAGATAACTTCATTCTTTCAATATAACTCTGAACACGATTGAGTCTCCGCATAGGGTCTGAATGACCTGTTGGAAGCTCCAGGAAGCCAAACGTCCAATGATTGCAGAACTTTTGAGGATGCTTCGGCCATGGAAGTGGCACAATTGCATTCATTTTCTCAGGAACTTTCACGTTATGCTTTATCATCATTTTGCGAAGCGCCCCTGAAACGGCAGTTATAAGCACTGCTGTAAATCCAACTCCAAGATTTGTTTTAATCTCTTTTATCAGAGCAACAGGAATCCGTTTAGTCCATGCCTTGTAGATTTTTCGTGACAGCTTAGACTCTGGCAAATGCCACTGATTAAAATCCATAGCACTAATGCTTTGTTTTGTAAACTGATATGGAAGCTGGAGAAGGGCTCCAAGTCGGAACAACTTCTTTTCTATTGTGTTGCGTTGTGGCATGGCTGGTTTTGGAATCATGTCGAGTGAGTCTGCAAAGACACATTTCATGAAAAGCTGCAAGGCAGTTATCCCATCGGCAAGGCCATGATGAAACTGTTAGAAAATTGACATACATATAACCTAAAGAGATCATGTTTTACAAAAGTACGAGGGGTTCCTTTCAACTTACCCTGAAAATGATCGCACATTTCGGCACTTCTGGATTCTTAACGTTATCCAATAGTACATTCTTTACAATCACAGCTTCCCAAGGGCTCTTGCCTTTACCAAATGGCTTTTCTTCTAGGTGCGCTATAAGCTTACTCATGAATTCTTTTTCTTGAACGGGGTGCTCAGGATCTCTACCTTCCTCCCAAATGACAATGTGATCTTCAAATCTATAGTTTTTCTCCCACTTCCACCACAAAAAGCCCATCCATTCCTCATAGTACTGGTGAGTTTCTGGATGGCACCATTGGCCAGTCACTGGATCCTTCGCTTCAACACAATTTATTGCAATCTGTATCATGTGCTCTGCTTTGGCACCCTCAAACGCTCCGTAGCCTACGATTGTACACAAAGGACGAGTATGAATGTCATCTATGGCCAAGACTGGATTTTTACCGCCCATAATCCGCACAATGTCTTTTCTGAACAGTTTCACATATAAGATTAGGCTCCATCGGTATAATAGTACTGGAATAAAAGCAAGTGCAACTGCTGGCACTATTATAACTAAGAAGATCAAAAGAGAAAAAATAGCCAAAATCACTTCGAGGATCTGGAAGGCTACACTAGGTTTGTCACTCATTTTTTCACTTTATGAAAAAAGCTGGATAACTGTGTTTTGGAAACGCTATATGGAGGGGTTCAAGTTCATGGTGAATTGTAAATAGCTAAATGTTATGTTATAAGCTGTAGGCCTCATGAATAGATCGCTAAGGAATATGGTGAATCGATGGGGCGCCTAGGCAAGTGTGAATCATGCCATACCACTATGATGGTTGCAATGAAAATGATTTTCTGAAGGACAAAGAAGTGTTTTTTGACCCTCAATACAAGTTGTCCATTCAGGTCATTCATTTGCAGTTCTAATTATGTAATACATAATATGACGCAATATATGCAATGATAAAAGTTCAAACGCCTGCAGTCCTAATCTCCCCATAATCTTGGTACATAACGAATACAATTTCATCAACAGGCGAATGCAGTCCCAGTTGAATTTGAAGATGTTGAGATTTTCAATGCAGAATACATGTTTAATGAGGGCTGAGGAGGGTACGCATATTCTCTATCTAAATATTGAAGTCGCACGCAGGTCACAGGCACCTCTCAAAAACATCTGCACTGCGTTCAAAAAATGAAAGGGATGGCAAAATATACATAGATAGAGAGAGATAACGTATTCATTCCATCATTCATGCGTATGCACGTCTTGTCTTGCACGTAATCAATGATAGGCCCTACCAAAAGTCCTTTGCAGCGTTATAGCGTTTAGTGTTGAATGACTAAAATAATTGTGAATAGTTGCCTGCAGTATATTAAACTACGTCTTATATATAACGCAGATTCTTTTGATATGCCTATCTATCTATCTGTACCAACGGTCTTTACTCTGTTTCGTAGTTAGAATGCATTGGAATTTGATTATAATATGCCAATTCAAAGCTTACGAATATAAGCAATATACAGTAAAATGATTTTATCTCTATTATGAACGAACAAGCATTCCGAATCTCAACATTTATATTTGACTTTTTCTCACTTAACGCTTCATACCTATGTCATAAAGCACCCAGTTCCTTTGTTCCTAGCCCAACTCCACAAAACAGTCGTTTGTACCTGTTATATATAATCTTATGATATACTTTTTGTTTGTACTTTGTACACGGGCTGAAGGAAGGTGAAGGTAATTGGGTCAACGCAACAAGCTAAGGGATCCTGCACCTGCCTATATTGTTTAATTGTTTACTATTGTATGTAATGCAGCCAAAATTAATGGTGCAGCAGATTGCATAAACATAAGATTCATGAGATTCCACGTAGCAATGCAAAGGAGTAATATATATGTCTATGAGGACTGAGGACCAATGTAATATTATGTAATTCGACATATGCAATGCAATTCTGACGTTCAGATGATGATGATACTCTTTAATCACATTCATTGATTCATTTTTGTATCTTCGCATCAAAATCAATTTGAACTAGCTACATATTCATTTTGGAAAGACACCGGCAAGCAAAAGTTAATTTTAAAAGCAAAACCCGTTTGTAACATACATAAAACTACGTATTTAAAAGGATAGCCATAATAGCTATATTTGAAGTATTCTAACTTACAATGAGTATTGATAATCCTTGAAAACGATGCAGTATTAGTCCATGATAACTTGGCTAATATGAACAACGAAATCAACCAATTAACACCAAGTATATTAACACCAAGTAACACCAATTGGATTTTATAAAAGTTTATTTATTTTTTTTGTGTTTTATACTTAACCTTACTGTATTACACACTAAAAAATCACAAAATACCATTTGATAGGAAGGCCAAAAAGGCAATACTCCCCGGCGAAAAAATTAAAACACCTAATTATTTACGATTAAATAATTATGGCTAAAATGGACACAAATAATAATAAGTAACTACTAAATTTGTACAATCTCCAATATAACGACTGCTACTAAAAGTTGTTTTTATAATATTGATCGTGCATAGCACACTATGTACGTTAAGCGAACTAACTAGGTAATTCGCTTTTCCCTTAATAAAACAAACCTTTACATCGAGCGAATATAATCATATAATAAACATGATTAACTTTTTACCTATGTGAAAACGAGAGCGACATAATGGATTGTCAACTATCACTTAATTAAAACATGAAATCTTAATACAAAGAATTGTAATTGTAATGTTTTATTATTATGGAATTGAATAGGTGTAACAGTACGTATTAGCTATAACACTAAGTTAAGTTAGTCTTAACACGAGCAATTTATCGACATGTTTAATTAGGAAATAGGGAGCTCAGAACAGCTTCTAAGTCACCGTTCTTTGCAATAACAAGACGAGTCAAATATCCTTCTTCGTTGGAGAAACCCATTGCAAGCAGCTGGTTTAAAGTTTTCATGGACCGTGCGTCCAGCTCTGGAACATCGGCTCCAGTTGAGGGGACCTGTGCAGGTGTAGCGTTGGTAGTATTTGTAGCAACAGGTCCACGCGGATCGGTGACAATAGGAATAGTGCGAACAACTGAGTTGACTGCACTGCTGACTCCTTGTAAAATCTGCTGAATTTGTGGTGTATTCAACACTGGATACATTGGAACATTAGGTACTCCATTGGGGAAAGAAGGGTAGCGTGGGGCTGATGGGGAAGGAGCAGTCTGGCCGTTAGAGGCATTTGAGCCAACAGATGCAAATGGTGTCGAGGTATTTCCATTGTTTGATAACAGGCTTTCAGTAGTGGATGAAGAAGCTCCACTTCCTTGTTGCTGAGATGCATCGGCAGCAGGGGGTTGTGAACCGATTTCCGCAGGGGTAGCACTGTTCAGAGGACTTTGCTCTCGAGACTACAAAAAATTAAGAAAATATGTTCTTATTATAATCAGTTGAGACATTTCACTTAATCTGGCCGGATCAATCTTATAGCACCATAAATTAAAGATTAAATCAATTGTACATTTACGTTTTGTGGTTTTCAACAATGACATCTAGTATAGTTATAGTATAGAAACAGATACAGAAGAAAAGAGTTATGAAATAAATTATTCGCTTTTTAAATCAGTATCTATGTACAGTACATCTTTTAATTACACATGTGACATTCATGCTATCGCTTTGTAAGTTTCATGCTATCTCGAGGGAAATTGCTTTATCTTTGTACATATTTTGAGCAAAAAAATCAAGTATTATAATAACTAATAACTTTAAAGCTAACCTAAATGTTTTAAAAACACTATAAATTAACTTTATTGAAAATAACTTACGTTGCCCAAAATAGTCCAGCCGGAATTCTCAGCCTCTAAATCCATAAGCAACGATTCATCTCTTGGAGCAGATGCATTATTCTGCGTTTCGGCAATTCGCATTTGCTTCAAATTTTCAGTTAGGCTTGCTGCAGTGGTGTTTCCGGGTTGCTGCTCCTGTGTGTTTGACGAAGTAGCACCGGCAGCACTACCAGGTTGTTGAGTTTGGGTGTCTACAGTGACATTAGCTGGAGCAGTTGTATTTGCTTGGCCAGTTGGTGCAGATGATTCATTCTGCTCACCAGTACTGCATTGTGCAGTTGACTGCTCACTTGGGGCAGTAGTTGGTTGACCGCGGTTGCCAAACTGATCATAAAGTTCCACCACATCGACTGGGACTCCTAAATAAAAAATCAAGCCAAAACTCATTATAGAGGATGAACTCATTATAAACACATATTTTTTAATTAAAGGATTTCGATCATTTAATTAAAAATTTGTTTAATTCCTTACCCCAATAGTTCAAAAATTCCTGAATTTGAGATGCAACAGCTGAAAAATCAACAGGGGATCCTAAATCAGCCTCAGCACCTGCACCAGCGGTAGCTGATGGCCCTGCAGCGTTTCCAGAAGAAGCAGCGGCCCTAGCATACGCTTCTGCAGAACGATGTTGGTGAGCAGCAGCTTTCTTCATCCACTTTGCCCACTTCTTAAATTCCTTCTTTCCCATGTCATAAGGACATCCTAGATGAAAATTAATTAACCGTAGAGTAAGTATTTCTAAAGGAAACTTTTAACAATTACAGGTACATTACAGCATAACTTCGTAAAAATATTTACCTGGAGCAGTAGCGGGCCTTTCTGCAGATTCGGCATCAGGACTTCCATGCGGTCCATGTCCACCACCGCGACCTCGACGATGGCAATGAGATAATCGACGGAAAGGAAACCCTTCAGGTCCAAATGATCCGAAAGGACCTCCGGGAGGTCCGTGACGTGGTCCATGGTGTGGGCCGTTGGATGGAGGTGAAGGAGGGCAAGAGCTGTTTACATTGCTCAAATATTTCTGCAAAAAGATTTAAAGGTTAATACCTATTCTGCCTTTTTAAAAGATTCGTTTACCAAACATGTAGTTTTGCTTTGTATTCCTTACCCGAATGGCATCGCGGGCCTGCTCAGGAAATGAAATCCTCATCATAATAACTACTCCATTGTGGGCAGCATTGTGCATGAATACAGGTTGCTCCTGTTGGTTATCCCTGGCATCCCCATTACTACCTCCAGGGTTATCCCCCTGCATTGAAGAGCCTTGCTGTTGCTGTCCATTAGCAATACCACTAGTGGCACTGGCACCTCCTGCAGCGTCACCAGCCCCTGCCCCAGCAGCACGACCCCATTGTTGAGCCCGTTGGTTTTCCATGTGGGTGCGGAACTCCTGAATTTGCTCAGGGGTAATTCCAAAGATGCCAAAATCCATGATTGATACTTTGATTACTTTTCCTCAGACAAACCTCGATTTTTCACACAATAAATTTTCTTTGACGTTTAACGCTTCGTTTGAATTTCTTCTTTTATAAAACTTGTCTAACAATCACTGAAAAAACAAATCACCACAATTTTAAGAGATATTAGTTGTAAGTATTTAAAAACGCTTGGAAATGAAGGGTTGATAAATTGACTGAATAGTATATGGCAATGGCAACACAATAAAAAGTACCAGAGTAAAAACTGTCGACTGCTCAGAGAAAGCTTTAAACTTTGAATGAAGGTGTATTCACCCAAGAAAGTTTTATATACCTACTAAAAAATGCTATTTCATCGTGCAAAACGACAAATATCTAGTGCAAAAACGTACTTGCAAAAATCATAACAAAAATCTGCTATATCACGATTCTAGATGGATCATGGAGAATCTCTGAGTTAGGTTTACGAACGTACGTCTTATAACTACAAAAGCTTACGTAAAAATATTTACTCTTACTTTACGTTGATGAGAACGTCCTAACCCTTTTAGCATTACACCATAATAAAGTGGGAGGTCATACATAATTATAATCATACCTGTGGTACCTACTTATATGTATTCGTCCTATGTATTTCCATACACGAATTACTAAGGAATTAACATATATACATAGTTACTTTAAAACATAGCCTAGCCCATAATGCTAACGTGTTTTGTGGTTGATGACTCATCGTCACTCTGATAAAAAACAACTCTTACAACTCTTCATATCATTACATGACTCTTCATTAATTTCTTTCATAGATGTACGTATGAATATGATTTACTTACAAGGTTTTTTATGACCAACTGACTTGTATATTAGCTCATGCATCGAGATTCGTCCACAACTTTACATGCACTGTGAGCCATGCAATACTGATGAATACTACAGTTGACTAGTTGGCCATCACAAAGAAAGAAATGTAAGACTGCAAGTCATTCTTCATCAAAATATACTGTTTCTTATACTAACTGCTGAAGTTATTACAGATGGACTGACTGTTAGATGTTAGATAGAATAGAATGAAAAGTATATGACCGTAGTAAAGGACGGAAGAAATAACAGTTTGATTTTTTATGATGGCAAAGAAAGAGATACATTTTAAGCTAGGATGACTCATATGCTTGCCGAGGTTAATTACAGGTGTACAAATTAAACGATCTTGACCAGCCTTCACATTTCTGTAGCCCTTGTGTGGGGTAAACGGAACATTATGATTATGATAAGCAATCTAGTTAACTCATGGTGACTTCCTGACTCATCGTTTCTGCAGCCAATTTACATTATGCGAATGATGGGATGGGATGATTTTGATGAAATATAAAACTGGCAATCAATTAAAGTAGCAGCAGCCCAGCAGAAACAATCAAGAGAATATTTTTAGGATGATGTAAAAATGTTCTTGGTGTCTTAATGGAAATTACACTATGCAAAAATGTGCAATTGTCAAAGTTCTCCAGTCCAGGCTAAGCTAAACGACATACCTATGTACGTATCCCTAAATTATCTAGCGTTGCTTTCCCCTACCCACTTTCTTTTACTAAAATTGGAAATGATGCAGTCAGCAGGTTGACCAATATGCAATTTAAATACGTGGGCTTAGATGTGATTGATAAAGTTTGTTTTAACTTAAAATACTTACCCCATTACGAATCACAACTTAAAATGTGATGTGGTATTCCTCTACAAACAAAAGACAATAGGCAATTTATTTGTATCACACTAAGATTTCGGGAGAATTATTCCTTTTTATTATTTTCAAGCAGGAAATGAAGAGCTACCCACTTACTAATAGTAGATAGTTGCTAACAAGCTAGAGGTTTTGAGGTATTTTTTCGTAAAATTATGACATTGACGATTGATGGTAAAAAGTTATGCGCATTTAAACACTTGATAAGTCTGTGTTGGGGATTGTGGACGTTTTGTGTTCATTTGTAAATACAAAAGCAGATCCAACATCATATGACCTAAAAACGTTTTTGTTGTTATTGTAAAACATACCAAATGTACATACAAGCACTACGCATACAAATATACATAGTATGCCATGGTGTACTGTACTGACTGTGTACTTTACACGAATACGCTGCCGCTAGTAACAGTAACAGTGCTGCTCCGCTTACAAATAGGTATCCTGAGGAGAGGAGCATGAATTATCAGAATCGGAACGGAAATGTTTAGGCTTTTAGGATTATACCTTTGTACTTTGCTCTTTGTTCATATCAGCGTACCGTATTGCATATTGCATGTATGGTTTAGGAAGTTAACGAAAATTTACTTACAATCCTTTTCGATTTTAAGTAGTTAGCTTCTCGTACCCTCATTTGGAATGTGGAGTATGCTTCTTATGAAAAAAGGCAATTAAAAATGTAAAACTTCACGCTCCCCTGTTTTGTACAGAACCTCCCACCCAGCCTATACAGCCAGCGTTTTAACTACATGATGTACTTTAAATGTACCCCTAATTCAAAATTAACTTATGACTTAGTTAATTTGACGGAAGATAACAGATTTATTTCACGAAAAAACGATGTGAAACACTCACGAACACAAATACACTTTTGTCCACAAAAATATTCACAAATCTTTCATAATCGAAAATACAACTTCATGCTTATAAATAAATACAAAAAAGTATTTTTCTTCCAACTCCAGTCCTTGTCTATGTATTTACAATAATATGGTAATTAATACGAGTAGATTTTACTTAAAATTGCCTCTAAATGCTTGAAAGAGTTTGGAAGGGTGATGAACAACTTGTCTTTGAACATTTACAGCGTTAATAAAATCGTCGTTTAGAAGACTTTTATAATCTTTCTGAATGTTTTCCCAGTCTTCTACAGGTAGTTCTGCTAGATCTAAAAAGAGAGACTGCAGGAATGTCAACTTCTCATAAATATACAATTGTAATTGCTTCCTGAGGAAATCATTCATCTTATTCATAACCATTCCAGCCGCAGAATTGTTCTTGGCCGTTGACGGTACATGTACAGTCGCATTTAATATTGTTTCTTCAAGTGAGTGAGTCTTAGTAAGTGGGCTGTTGATGACTGCGACTGCAGCATCATTTTCAATATTTCCAAATACACTGGTACAAGCTGCAGACTCGTAAACGCTCATATCAATGTCACAAAATGGCGTTTGAGAGACATCCCTTAATTTTGACACAGAAGCTTCATTGAATGAGATTGACTTCTCATGAGACTCTCTGAAAGAATATAGTTATTCAAAAAGGTATTAGTTAAGCTGTCAAAAATTATTTTAAACGTTAAAATCACGTCACGTCATAACATTAACATATAACATTAACACATGCATGCATTTATCCGGTTAAAAATTAAAATCTAAAACCAACTTACTTAATATGAATCGTCTTACTGTTGTCTGTTGACGGTAAATTGACATTTAATGCTGTTTGTTCAAAAGGGTGTGTTTCAGTAGGTGGGATTTTAGAGACTGTAGCATTAATTACATAGTCACGATCTTGATCAGGAAGATTTGTTGAACTACCCAGGCTATTAATACCCGTGGAAGAAGTACCTTTGTCACAGGAAGTTTCTGGCATTGGGGAAGTCATCATGCTGACGTCAACGTTTCTTTTTACGAAATGCTCTTGAATGGTGCAGTTCAAACTCACATCTTTTGTTGTTTTCGAATTTGTCATTAAGTGAGGCGAAGTTTGTACTTCCTCACTGGCAGTTTTTATCTTGGAAATGGTCTTGTTGTGTACAACTGCTAAGAATGGAGCATTTTGCTGTGGAGTTTTTGACATCAAGTGAGGAGAAGTCTGCACTTCTTCACTGGCAGTTTTAATGTTGGAAATAGGTTTATTTTGAACAATTGCTGAGACTGAAGCATTTCGTTTCGGAGTTTTCAAATTCGCAAATTTTCCGAATGAGATTTTCTCCGATGAGCTACCAGGTTGCCGCTGCAACTTTCTTTTGGACTTACCAAATGGATCACGAAACGACTGAGGGTCAACTACATCTAAGTGGATTTCAGTTCTTGTGGGGAAGCTTTTTGATGATCCTTGATTGGCATGTTGAAGGCTCATGTTGGCAATACCGATTCTTGCCTGATTTGAGTCAGGTCGTTCATCACCTTTATTCATTGTAAAGCTCATGTTGTTGCCAGTTCCAGTCTTGGTCTGATTTAGATCAGGTCGAGGTAGTCCATCCCCTTCATACATTGTAAAACTCATGTTGTTGCCAGTTCCAGTCTTGGTCTGATTTAGATCA
>JAHZNG010004821.1:0-16050 GCA_027744375.1 Orchesellides sinensis
ATTTTTTCCGTTTCAACACCCAATACTGGACTGTGAGGAAGTTTTGAAATTTGCAATTTATGGTCATTGACCAAGTTTGGATAACAAGGGATAAGTTTTTTAGTTCAATGTTTTATGTGTTTGAATTGTAAAGTGATTTTTAACGTTCATAAAATAATCATTTTGATTGACCTTAATGACCAGCGCAACTTACAGTCGCTAAAACCTTGAGCCACATAAACAGTTTAAGCAATACATACTACCTAATTCTATGTGCATCATTAGGCCCTTTAAACTGTGGTCCGAGTGAATGTGAATGTGCATGATTTAGATATTCTCCATGGAATGGTATGCAATTTTTTGGTATTCATTTTAAGCCATCAAGTCAGCAAAATTACTGTACAAAGAAAAGAATACGAATTCCCAAACCTTTGCTATTAAATCAGCATTTGCTATTTCGGGGGATCAGAGTTTTTAAACAATCTGCTCGCGGAATGTGATTCATAAGTTGACTTGGATCGGTTTAAATTATTATTAATAAAAGTACATTTAACACTTAGCTTGCTTGCGGCTGGCTAAAATCTCAAATATTCTGGTTACTATAATTACAGCTTTGTTATTTTAACGATTTGGCTTCAGTGGGTTGCTGGCGCTGAAATACTTGGCTGCATTTAAACCATAAACCAAGGTATACTAGAAAAATTGTAAATTAATTTAATGAAATATCGACATAGACTATACATACAGACATACACACGTGCATTTTGAATACGTACAAATTATGTTTTATCGTGCTTATATCCGCTAACAATTCAAAAAATCTATTGTGTAATCAAGTCCAAGGATCGTTATTTATAAATGCTTGTGCGCTAGTACAGTGTTAAGGAGGTATTAGCATTGTATAATGAAATATATAATACTTTTAACACTAGACGATGATCATATTTTCGCAATGTCCGTCTGGCATTCCCTTTTCGGTTTTTTTGCGAAAATACAACTACTTTTTTAAATATGGATATCTATGTTTAAGATGGACCATTTCCTAATGCTTTAAAAATAATAGCAAGTTTTGAAGTATACCCATAAATATGTCACTTGATCAGGACTCTACGATGTTATGAGTATGTCTACGACCATCTATGTATCTATATTTGCTGATTCGGAAGGGTGTAAGGCCAAGTAGTCAAGCAGCAACAAAACTTTCATTGTCAGGTCACGTGCGTAATAGATTTGTCAATTTGCGACTTGGTCGACTTGTCACTGTCGCGATTTGGTGAGGACAGAAGAAAAGCAACTTCAACCCAAACTTAATCCTTGGATTTGTTTGCTTGTATATCATGACAATTTGTTTTTCGTTTACTGTTCACACTTCTCTTTTTTACAGCGGACTTACATACAATTTTTACAAGTACGACATAGGCATCTCCGCAATAAGCATTAAACTAGTAACGTCGAACTTGGTTTGTGCAACATTTAGCAACCTCATAAATCATCTACATAAGCCAGACATTGATTTAAGACTAAGTTTCAGTTTAATTGATTATGTACTGGTACAAACATTTCATTTAAAAAAAAACCTAAACCAAACTTGGTCAATGACCATAAATTGCAAATTTCAAAACTTCCTCACAGTCCAGTATTGGGTGTTGAAACGGAAAAAATAAGGATAACATTAAGAAAACATGTTTGAGTTTTAAAGGCTCCGAGTGTTGATAATACAGAACAAATTAAACGCATAGGTATAAATAGTTTAAGACAAGGCTATTTTGAAGAACATCGGTTTGTCAAGTTTAAAGCTTAAGAGAGATGTACTGAGGCAATTACCAAAAACCAGAAATTTGCTAAACACTCATGTCTGAATTTGCATAAACCCAGAAATGTTTACACTTTCACCACTCGCTAATGCGAAATGGGCCACGCAGAAAAACTCGAGCAAATCAGATGAACCTTTGTAATTAGATACAAATTCACTTTGTTACTTCAGGACAGGATGTTAAGGTATGCTCAACCAGACATTGAGTGTATGATCTTGATCTCCTACAAATTTCAAGTTTCATTTGACGCTACAGCTATATGCTACAGCGTCTGGAGTACACACGGATGCCACCACCCCCGCCACCACTCAACTACGAAATGTAAGAAGGCTCGTTACCCCATTCGTTACCACTCGTTTCCTACCATTCGTTACCACTCGTTTATACATACATGCAGATTTTTAGAACTTTTGGATAGATAAGATAGGTTATGTAGGAAACCGAGCCTCTTGAGTTCTTCTTCCTAGATACAAAGGAAGTCTTATAGTTTCAGCAAGCAACCATAAGCCAAGCAAGTATTTTCATAATCTCAATATTATTGCTGTTGATGTAATAGAAAGCGAACGCTGCGTTTTCGTTAAACACAGCCAGTCCATTTGGACTGTATATTGGGATACACATACATTCATAAACTAGCTAACGAATTGCGAACGAAGTATTTGATATGCCGTCGTAAAATCCCGTACATCTGTATCTGTACATATGTATTTCATGAAGTGTTAGAGTATATGAATATCTTTTAACCATGTAACGATGTAATAGTAGTAAAATGACTAATGCTTGCAGAAAGAATGTGTGCGAAATGAAATTCACATGCTTTCATATAATATGTATGTAACATAAGAGCATTACAGTAACCTAGAGAAATAAGAAATATCAAAAAAGTCAAAGTTTCGGAACTGTTTAGTGTCTATAAAGTAGATGCATCACCATAGAGAGCTCTTCTGATAAGTAGCAATGGTTCATATGAGGAAATGTATGTATTTTTCAAAAGGTTGAAGGTAAAGCCATGAGAGACGAAGAGGAAGGAAAAGAAAGCTTAGAAGAGGTGACAGCCAAATATACACAAATACACACCCTAATAAGTAGGAGAAAGGAAGAGAGAGAGAGAAGCTCGTCGAGTTAGCGAAAGAGAAAATTACAAACAAGTTCTACTCACTCGCACACACACACACACATTCAGCCTCTCGCTGGGTGTACTACTTCTCTCTTTTTTTCTCTGCTACATATTTATGCAGCTACTCCAGAAATATTTTTTTTATTCCACGTTTTGTGTACATTTTTTTCTTGACCAAAAAGTCATTCCCTCTTGTTCTGAAGATCACTAGAATCAGCAGTGTGTTTGGATTTGCAGAAGAAAGAACACTGCAAATAGTCACTTCCCTTGTTTGACATTCAATCGTAAGATTTCTAAAGAAGTTGTGAGAGTGAAAGGGCCATTATATCTTCCTATGGTTATTGCCACCCAAGTTCATTACTGTTTACTTCACATATAAGTATTATCTATGGAGATTATAAAAGGAGATGGTGGAGACTCGTAAGGAAAATTTTGTGTTTGTATGGTGTACAGTTGGTTCGTGTTAGTAAAGAAGTTCAAAAGCTTTTTTTGTCTCTAATCCAACAAGTAATCGTTCCAAAAGAAGTCATTTGTTATATATGTCGAGCCGTATGCATCTATCTTATAACCTTTTGTAGTGAAAACGCTTGCTCATGAATGTGTACCACATTATATTTAATAATACTCATAAAACAAACAAACAACATGCAAAAACGCGTATGGAACTTTAACGCATGCATCGGTGCAAATATAAAGGTTATATACTTAAATATATGACAAGATGTGAGATGAATGAACTATTTAAAAATTGAGTTTATAAAAGATAATACCGATACCAAAAGTAATTTAAAAGTAATTAAGGAGTACCATTTAAAAACTTAACGGTTACACACCGCAAGAGGTAATGTTTGCTCAGAGACAGGTGAGCAAAGTAAGGGTTTCCAATCAAATTGCCAATCAAGAAACAATTTGTCGTAGTCGACAGTATTATGTGATATGATGATTAATGTGCAATTTGTACAGAGATTTATAACTATTTACATACGTGAGTTGGTACTGTTGAGATTCTAAAGTTTGGTTTCGTAGTGATATTCGTGTCCAATACTCATGACAACCGAGCCGCAGTGGATAATCATTTCAAATATAAATGGAGTAAACAGCAAGCAGTTCAACAAATATGTAAGTCATTCTTTAAAGAAATCGTTAATCATTATTAAAAACAATACTTGAATTTTTAAATAAAGACATCATAATATTTGCAAGTCAAATGCACATTAGGAAACATTCGTCACCCAGACCCAGAGATCGGGTGCTTAGCTTATTGAAACCAAACATTCATACAGGATGTATTTTGGTCATATAGCTTCTCTTAAACTCCTACACTACGAAAAAGCTGTATTATGTTATCCAAATTTTTGACATTTACAAAAATCGTACAAAAACCTAGCTACATACTCGAGGTTTGTATTTGAATGTATCTGTACGAATTCTCTGGGAGCAACCTTAATTAACCAAGATAAGCAAACTTACAGACGTCTGTGTTATTCGACTGATGCTTGCTTTGGCCTGCCTCATGATAAAAATTTTCAGTTTGCGAAAAATATAAACCAACTATACACACCGTAGATGTAAGGCAAGGGTACTTTAAAAATCATTACAGTTAATTGATTAGAATCTAAAATAGACCATGTAGTGGAACTAATTATGTCGGCATTTGCAGCGATGTCATTTATTTATCAAACCGACAGACAACTACAATGTTCTTGTAATACTCGTTACATGCAATATTCATTTAGAAAACCTGCAGTTGTAGCTGGAGCATCATAATTACTGCTCATAGATGCTGTATTAAAAGTCAAAGAACGATACCACTGCAGAGTAGCATCAGACAGATCCGTGCTTAGATAGGATAGAATTCATATTATGTATTATATAATAAGCTATTAAGCTATTTAACAATTTAACGTTTGTGTGACTGTTGTCATCCTCAAATTTGGTATTAGAGCTATGTACGTCATACACTTTGGAAGGTTGGACCTGGAGATGTTTGTGGTTTGTGGCATTCCCTAAAATTACTTTGTATATTATTATTGGTACGATGGCATTTTGCTTATTATTTTGTCCGCTGTGTGTCGGAATGCGGCGGTTGCAGATCTAGATGGAAGGAAAGAGTTCTGTTTGCCTAAAGCCAAATATTATTGCATTTTCTAGTGTATGCAATAATAATTGTGCATAATAATGTTATTAAGTTATTATACCATCCTGAAGATCCTTGTAAGAGGAAATGGCACGGGTAATGTAGTAAAATGACAATAACCAATGTCAAACTAACGACAAAAAAATGTGGTAGCATAGTAGCAACAGCAAAAAGGCAATATACATAGTCAGAAATAGAAAAAAAGTAAGGAGTAATTTCCTGTCATCATATCATCTTCTCTTCGTCATGCGTTCGCTCGCATTGATTTTTGTTAGGTGATTTATAAAGAACTTCATAGGGTTTCTTTTTCCGCCCGTCATCCGAGTGCCAGACTAATAGCTTCAACTGTCTGTTCAGACATTTTTTAAAAAAATCTTTGAATAATAGATTTCTTAAAGACATCTGTACAGTTTTATAGTAAAGATGATGTAATCTAAATGCGACCTTCATGGTAAGCCCTTAAGGTGCCCAAATTTTAAGGCAGGTCATTTAAGCAAGACCTTAGAAATATACAATATATACAGTATGCATAATATGCATACATGCATACTAGCGTCTAAGTAAGCCGGACGTTACTTTTCCTAGAGAAAAAAATACTTATCGGATAATTCATCTTCCTTACATGTATTATCATGACAGGGCCATGTCCTATTTAAGTACCGATTCAATATCATCGACAAACATCTAAATTGGAATACATTTACAGTTATCAAATAGATTTTGGCCTAAAAATGTCTTGCCTTTATATTTTTCTCTTGTACTCTCACAGCCCATGGCCCATAGGCACGTGTTATGCTCTTTAATAAACGCTAACCTAGTTTGGGGACTACCTTTGTCTACACGATATGCAATGATGTGAGCCTTGCATTTTGAATACCTCACATGCACATTCAAAAACTGCAGGATGAACGTGACGGTAAACGGGAAACGAATCATGATCATGAATATCGTGTGTAGCTCTCACTCACTCAGTTCCACTACCACACTACTTGCACTGTATAATAAAATGAAGCATGTTAGAGCATAAAAAAGTTCATACAAAGACCATCAATATCATCATCACATAATCCATCTGGACGAAACTAGTCAAATTGTAATTCCAAAAAGTAGCTGCAACACAGCCAAATGCAGAGTAATACTAAACTGCAATATTGCCATTTTCAGGCCGATTATTATTATCCACGTATTTAAATTATACTTCCCTAAATCCATATATTGATACCCTCGGGCACCTTAAGATGGTATCCTCTCTGTTTAGAAACCCAAAAGGCCGCATTGCAAATTACAGGCACAGATGTGGCCGTCCCCGTACAGGGACCGGCGGACGGTCACACAAGCACCCATCTGAATACACGTGCAAGATTTCAGTTGCAACTTACCAATATGCATTACAAAGGCGGAAAACCAAAAGCTCTCTTATTGACTCTTTCCCTTCCATGCATAAAGTAGTTGCTGTTCAGCGCACAAATGATGTGAACGTCACAACATCACCTTCAAAACTGTGTTTTTTTTTGCTTTCCATGTGTTCCCCATCTTCCATGCATATTTTATGATTTGTTGATCAATAATAAAAAAGTGCTTAGTTTTTTTATGCTAGAGAGATAATATTAAAGGAAGAAAATGATTGAAAGTCATTTAAATAGTATTATTGTCCAGCGTCAAGTTTACGTTTTGTGGTGGCACACAAGTAGTTGATGGTAAATTGGAGTAGGTAGGCGCTTTTAGTAAGTAAGTTTGTAAGGTTAAAGGTTAATTGAATAGTGAAAAAATTATTTTGTGTTTAATTGAGGAATTTTTTGTTGTTTTTGTAGATTTGAAGTAGTTACTGATGCCAGGAGGGGGACTGGGGTACCTTCACAGTGGTCAAAATGCTTGTCAAGGAGTATCGAATACCACTCCCGTTAACGGTGGAGGAGTACAAAATTGCTCAACTGTATATGATAGCTGTGAGATTTTAATTCAATTAAGGATGCTGAATTGTATACGTTGGGTGCAAGTTTAGGATAATGAATTATTTGTGATTTGAATTTTCACTTGGTAAGTAAGATAAGATGTGAAGTAGTGTATGTTGATATAACTAAATAAAAATACATGTGCTTAATTTTATAGTTTGAGCGAAATTGTGCCTACGCATAGATATGTTTTTATTAAAGTATATTATGGTGATTTGTAGAGAGGATGAAGGACTTTTGTAATCATTGTTGTAAGTGGTTGTTACATTGCTTTTCAGATGTTATTGATGTCGTTAAGGATCAGCTTCATGGGGCAGATTATCTGAGAGAAGAGGATCCTCGTGTGTTTGTTTCCCAGAAGACGGGTCGAGGACCACTAACGGAAAACTGGGTGGACGAATACTGGGCCGAATGCAAGGTAATAATAGAAACATGTGGTAGTTTGTATCATTATTACTTTGTTGATCACATCAAAAAAGTAGTATCTTTTACTGCCTATTCGTGACAAACCGTGGTTTTCATTTTTTCCAGAATCAACCTATGCCAACTCCAGAGGGAAAGGCTATTATGTGTGCGTATAAACTCTGCCGTGTAGAATTTCATTACTGGGGAATGCAAAGCAAGATTGAAAAGTTCATACATGATACTGGTGAGTAGTAGCAAGAAAGGTTTGTATTTGCAGTTGTATTGTAGATCGGTCGTTTTCCTAGCTCATATTTCGCAAATGTTTTAATACACCAACTAAACTAAATTAATATTTCTTGTTATCTATAGCCTTGCGCAAAACTATGCTTCGGGCCCATCGACAAGCGTGGGCTTGGCAGGATGAATGGTTCGGCCTGACAATGGCAGATATCCGTGAAATAGAGAAGGAGACAGCAGAGGCTCTAAAAAAGAAAATGGCAGCTAGTGAGGATACGGATGGTGATATCGATGAAGACAAAGAGGAAGATTCCACCTTCGTTAGACAGTCTTCTACTTCATCGTCTGTCGGTGACATTCCGCCCGCCTTGAGTTCGTCTGCGAGTGCAAATAGTTTAGCGATTGCTGCATCAATACAACAAAGTCAATCATCGGAAAAAAATTTAACGGAAATACTAGTGGAAAAACCTGTACCAATCCAAGTTCAAATTAGTGATCTAAGCGTTACCAATAGTTATTCAAACGAAGACTCTCTTACAGTTAGCTGTACGGAAACGATAACTCTTTCATCAATCGAACAACAGTCAACAAAGGGTCATCACGGAAGAGTAAAACATACTCACAAGACGTCAATGAATTCTCCAAGTTCCAGTTCCAGTAAAAGTTTTGATCTTCTTGCATCTTGGAGAATGGAGAGCTTGGTGAGAAAGGATTCTGATTCTGAAGGCAGTGAGGACGAGTTCTTTGACTGTTTAGGTTCGCTAAAAACAAATATAAATCAGTTATATACAAAATAAACATCGGGGTTTGTTTAATAAAAGACATCCGCATTTTAGCAGAAAATGATGACGGCGTCTCGTTAACTAAATGGAGCTCACTTGATCTTATTCCGCAAGAAACGGACAGTGGAAGTGCAACGGAAGCACCTAAAGGTAAAGTCTTTTTCTGTCGGCAATCTTAAATATGGTTCTGTATATGTTTCGCATGTTTCTTGAGTATAAAATAATCCGTAAATTTGATTTACAGATGATAGTATTTTCAGTCAGCCATTTCTTCAAAAGATTACCGCAGAGCGAAAAAAATCACAGAAGAGTCTAGTCACGAGGGGAAGTATGGAAGCATCTCTACCTGGCTCTCCCACACTCTTTAGTGGAGCATGTTCAGCCAGTACTGGTACATGTAAAACAACAGTACTATGTCTAGTTGTTCATGCAGGAAGCGCTTTGGATGCAGCCATGGATCTAACAGCAAAGAGATCCGATATCACTACTTTTAAAGGTGCTTTTGAATCTGTGATACGTCAGCACTACGTTTCGATGATGGGTCACGTGGTAGTTAAACTAATACCTTGCCCTTCAATATGCACCGACGCGTTGGGAATTTTGTCAAGGTTAGTTAAATCACATATTTTCTTTAAAAGTCATATTCTGAATTTAAATGAAAACTTGGTGTGTTTGAAGTTTGAGCCCGTATAGTTTCGATGTGTATGGTACTGGTGAAAGCCCATGTATGACTCATGAATCTGTATCAATTGGAGCGATTCCTCTTATATCAACGTCGCAACAAGAATATTTTGACGCAGTAGTAAAGACTGTTCATGCTGCAAACCAAGTTTATCAGGAATTCTTGAAATCAGAAGAAGGCCAAGGTTTCAGTGGACAAATTATCATGATAGGAGATTCCATGGGCTCTTTATTGGCGTATGACGCACTAACTCGTCATTCACATTCCGGCCAGTATGCCAATGAAGATGATGCTCCACCGAGTCCAGGTATGGAGTTTAAATTGAACCTTGTTCAGATTTTGTGTAACCAAAATTGTTAACAATTTTAAAGTTTTTAAAATTATACATTAAATAGGTCAAGGATTTGATGGCGACCACCTGCATGCTGGTGCTCCGTCCAATTCTTCCAGACGCCGATCTTCCTCTTCTGCTAGTGATTCCGGCAATGCCAAACTTGATTTTGATGTATCTGATTTCTTTATGTTTGGCAGTCCACTAAGTCTGGTACTGGCTCATCGTAAAATTCATTCTGAAGATAGGCAAAGTATGTGTGAACAATTATTGTGCATTTAAAAAAATATTCGATCAGTTTGTAAAGCAATCTGTTTAACTATTGTAGTGCATTTGACTCGTCCATGTCTTCAAGTATACAATCTTTTTCATCCAACGGATCCTTTAGCTACTAGATTAGAGCCATTGCTTTCGGCCCGTTTTGCTGCTATTGCACCGGTGAACGTTGCAAGGTATTCTAAGTATCCACTTGGAGATGGACAACCATATCATCTCTGTGAGTCATGTTCTTTGTTTGCCGTGTGTTTTGCCTTTGTCGTTTAAACTATTTGGTCTACCCGAGTTTAACACTTTTAAGCCTAATCGTCGTAATTTTTTAGAATGAAAATTCTCATTTGCATCATAAATTCGAAACTTTGCAATCTTTATTCGAGGTAAGGCTATATATGACCGCAATGTGCAATGTCAAATAAATGTAACCTACATGTGTTACCCACTCTTATTTGCTACCATCCCGCCCACTCTATAATGTTACCTTAACCTAACCTAACTACACACCAAATATTTTGCTACTTACTTCATTAACGGTTTTTCTAAATTCCCTACCTACCTACCTTCTACCTAACACCTAATATTTTCATGTACACCTCCTTACCGCATTACCCTGCCTCCTCCTTTACATTTTAGTCACGATTCTACCTGAAATTTAACAATGTGGTCATTCACTTAATTTAGTCATCGAAAGTGTTGCAATTGAAGACCCAACAATGCTATTTTATATATTATTATATATATATATTTGCTTTGGGCTACTTTTCATGTGAGCTGATACCATGTGTGAATTTTAAATTTGCAAAAAGCTTTGATTTCTAACATTTTACAAGTGTTTTCTATCTTTTCTACATTTAAAACTACTTACTGCTCGAGTCTAACTTCTAAACACAACTATCTCCATTGTGTTATCCTTTCTTAAATTGCATTTAACACCTCTCAAACCTTTCTCCGATTGTTTTAGTGGAATGTATCCAGTGCAACCCTAATGTGTTTTCTGAGTCTGGTCTCGGACCGTTAACGCCAAATAGTACCCGCAGATTGTCCGATATAAGTATTCAGAGTGGAATGTCCGGCCTTGACGCCCTGCCTCTGCAAACTATCAATCAATGTACTGTTTCCTTTATTTCCAAGTATAATATTAATCGTAATTCTATTTACATTATTTTAAGCTATGTGTGTTGTTATAAATAATATTATCCAAGCAAAACTATAAACCTTAACCTAACATTTGTCATTACTATTACATTACTGAAGTTGTAGCTGTAAAGAAAAACTGGATGATCATTATATAAGTTATGCTCTTTATTCTATTAGTGCAACAAAAATGGTGGGGAAATAAGCGTCTGGACTTCGCCCTATATTGCCCTGAAGCGCTCGCCGCTTTTCCAGTTCATTCCCTGCCACATTTGTTTCATGCCAGTTACTGGGAGTCAACTGACGCAATCGCTTTTATTTTAAGACAGGTATTCTATTCTAACAGAAAGATCACCGTTGCTTAAGTTCCTAACAATGACGACGATTCGCTTACATTTTATAGATTGCAACTCCAGATGGAGGTATTGCTCTGTCTCAGGATGAAAGGGAATCGCGTGTTTTTATTCCTAGTCGGCCAAGAGAGAAATGGATTAAGAAACGAACTTCTGTGAAATTAAAAGTAATTATAGCAAAGAATAATTTTTTTATCGAAGCAAAATGTTGACCTTTGAAATGAAGGTTGATTATATCCAAAATTGATGTTTTTACATTGCTAGAATGTTGCTGCAAATCATCGTGCCAATGATGTCATTGTTAGTGAAGGAAATGCAGTAGTTTTTAAAGCACGATTCATGTATGGCCCATTGGACATGGTCACTTTAACAGGAGAAAAAGTCGATATTTATATTATGAAAGATCCCCCGTGTGGAGAGTGGAGCCTAATAGCTTCTGAGGTTACTGACAAAAATGGACGTGTATCTCATACATTATCAACAGATGTCTCTCTTGACTATGGAATATATCCTATAAAAATGATAGTTCGGTATGTTTATAATCTACATTATTTTTAAAGGATTAAAAAAATCGGTAATATAGACTTAAATTATTACGAAAGATTATTGAATTTTCAGTGGGGATCACACTTGTGTAGATTTTTACTGCGCAATAGTACCTCCAAAGACGGAATGTGTTGTGTTCAGCATTGATGGCTCTTTCACCGCTAGTATGTCAGTCACTGGCAGGGATCCAAGAGTTCGTGCCGGTGCTGTTGATGTCGTTAGGTAAACAAACTGATTCCGGTTTCTTCTTTTTATTTATTGGTGATGACCAAGTGAGGGTCTAAATTGTATGGTAACCATTGAAACAGGCACTGGCAAGAGCTTGGGTATCTTATTATATACGTTACTGGACGACCGGACATGCAGCAACATAAAGTTGTGTCATGGTTAGCTCAGCATAACTTTCCTCATGGGCTAGTGTCGTTTGCAGATGGATTATCCACAGACTTCCTTGGTCACAAAGCAGATTATTTAAAAAACCTTGTTCAGGTAAGCTAAAATAATCCAAAACAAGTTATCCCAAAACAACCAAACATGTTATTATATCAACATGTAATATTTTGGTTTTATCTGCAGGACCACAAGATACTCATACATGCTGCTTATGGTAGTAGCAAGGATATCAATGTCTACTCTTGCCTTGGCATAATCCCAGAGAAAATCTTTATTGTCGGTAAGGTATCGAAAAAGCAACATGCGCTGGCAACAGTTTTAAGTGAAGGGTACTCGGCACATTTGACGATGCTTCAAGCTCATGGTGGTTCAAGGCCAGCCCAGGGGAATGCTCGAATGGTTATACCAAGAGGATGCTTTGGGTTACCAGGGCAACCGATTTCTATTCGTCGTCGCAGGTATACCAATACGACATTTAACTCGTTATGTTCAATACTTGAAATTATAGTTAACTTAAATGGTGGTTAACTCTATATTTCTTCTAACTTCATTTATCATCTTTATATAGATCTGCTAAAAGGACTACATCTTATCCTGTCATGGGACAATCTAACGAGACTATGACTTTGATGGCACCAAATGCGCGTGGAGTCTCACCCCGGAGACCAAAACCGAGTATGTCATCTTTCACAAACTAAGCTCGACAACTCGGCTGATAATGGTCTGATAAAGGTTAATCCTAGGTACAAAACATGGTCGAAATTGTAACATCGCATGAGTTTCAATTCAAATAATTGTAAAACATGTGTGATTATTAAGCTTTTGTGCAGTTTCTGATCAAAGTTATTCTTCCAAAAGAACGTGCAATTTCAAATTTTCATTTTTGAGTAGTGATAGGACTAAACTCGCTCTCAGTACTCTAGCATTTCGTATAAATCAATATACCGTTTCTGTCACGAAAGATAATTCGAAAAATAATCATGTATTGATTTATAAAAAAGATAAATAGTTTGTACTGCACCTTTTGCACGACCGTGACAATTTGAAACTCAAGCAACTTTATAAAAACAATACCTTACAACCGCTCTACATTTACAATCACTCAAAACTTCCTAAGCTTCTAGATTAAGATTTTAAAATGGCACGTAAATGTATTAAACAGTATTGTCTTCTTTCTATCATAGTATTGTACCTGCCTAAACCCCTGTCAAACTGTCATGGAATGTGTAAGTGTGAATGTACTTCCTAGTTTGACCACCTAGGTTACTAATGAAGTGATCCGATCTCGTAATTGTTTAAACTACGCCAAACGTCACCCTCCTTGTCATCTTGTAGGTGTAAATATAGTATGCGGTTTAATTAGATAAAGTATATTAAAGAGAAAGTGTTTAGTTGTTTGCTTTACGCACGATTGCCAAATATGTGTTTTAGAATTCATGGATCGTTCACTATTACTTACATGCATCATCGCTTGGATATGCCATTTCTCAAAAATTCTTGACCTCCAAGTCATGTCATGACTTTTTAAGGTTTATTAACCTAAACATAATCCTACTATTTCAACAATCGGATGTTTTCTATTCTTGCATCATCCAATATATACTGTACAAAGTTAGAATGTGGATGGATGGCTTTAAGTTAGTAGGCGTTATTATGTTTTTAATGGAGTATTATTACATAAAGCCATGGCTTAATGCTCTCGAGAATCCAAGATTTGGCATTTCAATCAGATGGGAATGCAAGTCATAGTAGATAACTGGATAACGGTAGATAAAAAAATACAGAGTAAAATGCTCGTTGATGATGTTGGTGCTAAGGATTTTGTGATTCTATCTAGAGTAAAAAACAATGCATATTTATTTATGCGTTGTGGTTCTAATACATGGTAATAATGATATGTAAGTAAAAAGGGAGCTGTTGGTTTTCATGGTAGGAAAAAGAAAGAATATTCTAAAGAATATTATGTACTTTCACGCGTTGCAATATATGAACGTGCTGTATTGGTTTAAAATAATATTAATCAGTTATAGGTACACTTGGTAAAATGTGGGAGAAAGTGAGTTAAGGCCTACTTTATTGGAAGTAAGTTGGCTATCGCTTAAATTTAAATGTTTCATATAAATAGTGTTAGGCATTGTGTATGTGTTTTAATTGGAAGGTTTTCGATTCTCGCAAACCCCGCTTATATACGCAATGCCTTCCGTTGCTCACTTAATGAATCTTCATCAAACCTGGTAAATAATGTAAGCGCGTACATACTTAGTTTTTCCTAATTTTGCTTGCAAGAAACTAACTGCGTTCCTCAACTCACGCGTCCTTGTTTACATAATTATAGATCTTAACTCTGCTCTCCAACGCTACTATGCATGCATGATGGCCTACAGGTTTGATGTGAACTGTTTCTGTACAATTCAGCTAATTGTAAGACTTATATTAGTTATTACTTGATTTCATTATTAAAAATTTTCGAGTCCAGGCTTCTAGTTGGACATAAGGTACTGTGATTTAATAGTAGTTCTAGTTTTCAGTTCAGTTATTGCCTTGTAGTAAAAAAGTAAAATAGACACTACTGGCTCTGTCTGTATTTGTAATAGTGCTATCTCATTAGGTCCGCTTCTGTTGGAATTTTTTCTAAAAGTATTTCTCCTGTTGATGTTCGCTTACGTTAAACTTAAAAATGAAAAAAAAATCTTTTAAATATTGGGGTTGTCTATGTTTGCTTTGAGTCGTTTTAGTATTAAGAAAACTCGGAAGTGCAGTTTCGATTACTACGCTATATAAAATGTAATAATAAAATCATGTTATTCTACCTCATCCTCATGTAAGGCAGTAAAATAGGACCTTTATGATAAAACTATCACTTCAGGGAATTAAGAAGGGCACGTTCACAAGTTTATCTTGTTCGTATATTTTTAATTCTATCTCCTTCCAACTCTGTATAACGTGTTAGTTCTAAAAAAGTCTTTATAAGTATCTATGAGAAATGTAACATCAACTACATCATATATCGACAAAATTTACATCCATCACTGCTGTAAACTACATTTGAGTGTTTAGGTTGCGAAAGGGGATGAAGATTATATTTTCGATGCTGCAAATCTTAATATCCTTGTTTTTTCAAAAACAGCAATGCAAAGAGCGTTATCACTCAAGCATTTAAAGATTTTGATTTTTTATTGGTAAAGTCCTTTAGATTTATAAAATTCGATTGAATTATCTAGTCAGCTTACTAAATGTAACCACACATGTGTGCCAAGTTGTTCCTGTCGAATTGCCAGCATATTATTGAAACCGTTTGGTCTAGATATGAAAACTAATATTCATCATATTTCATGACGTACGACAAAACTAAGTCAATTTACTAATATTATTTCCACAAGCTAATGAATCAGGGTGTTTTAAATCAATAGACTATAAGCAACCACATTATTATAAAGAACGATGAATTCCAATATATTGTTTATCTGTAAGACCTGTGTACTTGTAAAAAAGTATTTTACCTAGCAATAAAATCAACAATTTTGATGTATGATTTTTATAGATTTCTGAAAATACGCAAACATTTATTACCTTATAAGATCATCCCGTTGTGTGAATCAAACTTAGTTATTATTCGTATATATATACGTTAAAAATATTGTGTAGAACTAGGACTGGAGAATAGAAGATAAGATATTATACTGTGCGAGATGCATCAGTTGATGCTGATGGTGATGATAGGATTTATAAAATTGTGAAGATTAATAAAGAATTACTTTTACCGAACCTTAATTTAATGTGTTGGGTTCAATCTAACTTGATTGTTTGGTTTCTGTTTGTCATAATACGATTCATAATGCGGTAGCTTGCATTATTTTTTCCAGGCGGTATATAACTTGAATTTTCAACGGAAAAAGAATCTTAAGTACTACGATT